>JAANSK020281647.1:0-10983 GCA_011763485.2 Isoetes engelmannii | reverse complement strand
AAGAAGAAAAGGAAGAAGAATAAAATAAAGGATGGGTGACAAACCTGTTGCAGCTATTGCAGCATGTGAAGAAATCCAGAATCTTGAGTATATATAGCTGGCTGAATTTTGTTGGCGCCATATTTCGGTTTACAGAGAAAGATCTGGTAGAATTCGCGTCCTCCTTATGCATCTGGCGCCTAGGTGGATCTAATAGACGAAATTCCCAGCCTCTACCCCTCGCCATTTAATTTTTGGTTTTGGCGGTACACCTAGGCACGACGAAGGCAACGTCCGTCGATGGTGGAATGTGGCGGACGTCGGATAATGCTTAGTAGTTGTTAAATAATTGGTATTTTGTCGACGTCCGCCAAAAAAACTGGCGTAGTCGAATCTGGCCCTTAGGTTACCCCTATACAAGCCCACACTTTACATCGACACTGTAAGTAGGTGAAATTCCGGGAGCAGCTAACCCGAAAACCTGACCAGTTAGGTTACCCCTATACAAGCCTACACTTTACATCGACACTGTAAGTAGGTGAAATTACCTTAAACGAATAAACAAATCAAGAAAACTTGTTTTCAAAAGGGAAACCTGTTCGCTGCCCTGTAACAGGGAAGTAGGTTGAAGATGGAAATAAGGCATCCAATCCGTGTACTTGAATTTTACAGTGGTATCGGGGGCATGGTAGGCTTGTTATGGTTGTTTGAAACAGGCAAACAGTTTTTACATTAAATTTTTTGCTGCAGAGATTTTCCTTGGAAGCTGCTAAAGTGGATTCTGTTGTGGTGGAAGCGTTCGAAATCAATGACCTTGCCAACGACGTTTATGAGTTTAACTTTAAGCACCGGCCTAATCAGGTACTGTACCGAATATAAGAAGATTTGAGTAAAAACAATGAAATGAGACAACATTATGTCTGAACAACTACTGGGCACTGAGTGTTTTAAAAACTTATTGGAAGCATGATTTCTGCAGATTGAGCTGACAGAAATTTGTTTGCAGGGAAATATCCAACGTCTTAGCATCAACGACCTTGATAAATATAAAGCAAATGCATGGCTGTTATCACCTCCTTGTCAGCCATTTACGCGCCAAGGTATTACTTTGTACCAATTCTTGTCTTCTTATCTCATTTAACATTCCCTCTTATAAGATGGCAAGATATTAGGGTATTTAAAAAGTTTTGGTATCAGCCTTCAGCTCGCCTTCTTCTGTTTTCAGATCTATGTCATTGTATGATATATAGATGAGCAGCAAATCCATAACGATGTTTCTTTAACCAAGCAATAGTTTTAGTGGATTGTTCTCTCTACACTCAGCTTGGAGGCATCAATGAACCTTTACACAACACTTTTATATACATCTCTATGTCATCGTGATCCTTGTGCCGCTATCAGTCCTACATGGATAAAAGCAAACCATGTAGTTTCATGTGTATGTTTACCAAGTCGTGAGCTAGCACCATCCAGCATGAAGTGAGCAATTAACTGTTCTTTACTCATGAGTATGAATATGTATGTGGTGATGTCAAAATGGTGAAAGAACATGTTTTCTAAAGTTTCTCTCTCTTCCTGGACACTTGGTTCAGTATCGTTCTGTACCCCTGTTTCAATATATTGCTTCGCTGGTGTATACACCATGTGAATCTATGTTGGTTGGAAGTTTTTTTCCTTTCATGTTGAGGTTACTTCTAGGAATGCCCTTCGCAGCTGATAAACTTCTGGTCTTTGCTGGAAATCTGCTCTTTGGTTAGACTGCATAGGTTACAAATATTTGCTGGTCAATTTTGATGCTTTGGACACAATATCTCTCATATAATCTGTTTCTGGTTTAAATCAATTTATTGGTTTGGTGGTTCTGGGTTTCCGAATTTATGTTTTACTTCTCTTTGTTATTGCTATGTACTAACTTCTGGTCACAGGTCTGCAGAAGGATGCTGCCGACGGAAGAACGTCGTCTTTTCTACAGCTGTTAGAGAAACTTAGTGATATGTGTAACCAACCAACATATATATTTATTGAAAATGTTGTGGGATTTGAGGTAATTGCTGCTGTGTTAGCACACGTCTTACTCGTTTCTTTTTACTCATATCTATTCTACACAGCATTCCTCGACACACAGGTGCCTAATGGATGTGCTGAAGAAGAACAATTTTGTGGTGCAAGAGTTTATATTAACCCCACTTCAATATGGTATACCATACTCACGTCCTCGATATTTTTGCCTGGTCAGTTACCAAAAGCTATACTATTGAATTAAAAGTACCCATGCAATACATCAATTACACCCTCACCATGATAAATGCCAGTGGTTGGGAGAAATAAATTCATATCGGGTTATGAACATATCAAGCTTACAAACCTGGTTCTGATATTGCTTGAGTGCATTGAACTACTTGTAGAAGCTATGATAATCAAGAGATGAATGCTGGCAAATATTTTGCTTTAAATGTATTTAGTTCTCCTGTTTCTACTATAATGCTTGTCCTTGCTAACTGCAGGCCAAAAAACAGCATTTGTCTTTTAGACATCCTATATTGAATGGCCATATACTTCTCAGGCCTCTCCATAAAGAAAGCAAGCTTATAACAGCTGAATTATTAGAATCCTCGAAGGCTTGGAGAGACGAGGCTTTTGGAAGCAACAAGGGAAAGTTGAATGAGCCAGTTTTGGACCCTACTACCTCATGTGAATGTATTAACTACTTTCTTGAAAAGGATCAACATAAGATTGTCCCAAAGCATCAGAATGCAGAAGTTAAGAGTTGCAACCAAGAGTGGGAGTCTTATGTTGTCCCACATAAGCTTATAGAACGGTGGGCTGACGTTTTTGGTATCCTTGAGCAACAACAAAATACATGATTAAACATGTGATAACAGTATTCAAGTTGGTTTCTTAATCAAAAAGATATTGTGACCCCGGATTCAAAGCGCTGTTGCTGTTTCACTAAAAGCTATGGACGTTATGTGAAGGGGACTGGTTCTTTTCTAGCAACAAGAATGCCAGAGAAGGTTTGGTTAGAATTGTTTATTTAACTTTGATTTGCATCATTTCAACCAGCAATATCTTCTGCAATGCAGGTCTCAGAGAGAGAGATATCCTCCAAATGTGATGACATATTGCTTTCTGATCTTGGTTTGCGATATTTCACTCCTCAAGAGGTGCTGTATGAGGAATTTCTTGTCACTTTAATACTTGATTGTGATTATGCACTTACCAGCTATCTCATTTCAGATTGCAAACCTGCATTTATTTCCCCAGGAGTTTCGCTTTCCAGATCATGTTAGCATAAAGCAGAGGTCTACCCTTTTCGTTGTTGCATAATTGTTTGGTTGACATTCTCACACGTGCCTTTGGTTCTGCAGATATGCTTTACTTGGAAATAGCCTTAGCATTTCTGTTGTTTCTTCCCTTTTGGAATATTTATTTCTTGAATGTAATGACATTTTATAATATACCGATTAAGACTCTCCTGTTTCACTATGATATAAATATAATGGAATTCAGATCAACAAATCAAGTATGCCATGCATAGTATCAAATGAAAGATGTTTGAAATGCGCAAGAGAAAATTTTGCAAATTGCCAGGTCAATGGTAGAACCTGTAAATTGTTATGAAGTGTCTTGTGTATTGACGTCAGCAAAAGAAATCATTAAGATGTATGGCAGATGTGTTAAGTGGAGCACACAACGCAAGTACGCTAAAGAACAGTATGGTAAAAACTATTTTCTTGCAAAGGGCTATAAAATGTTCGACTCTCAAAAAAATTTCTTAATCCTCTTGGCATTGGAGCCCACAACCGTTAAACGTCAAATAGGAGAAATCTTGCCTCCGAAATACTGGGATGCTATAATGAAGGAACCAAGATTCGTTGCATACTTAGCCATGGTTTTGAGAATTATTTAAAAATAATCAGCATGATCGGAGTTGCTATTCAACGGTAGGATCAACAAATAACCCTGTCAAGGTTGCTAATATACATTGCAAAAGGTGATTGAACAAAATTCATGGAAGAGACAAAAAAACATTGGATCTTTTGAACTGAACAATCAGAAACGGTGGAGGTTTAGACGCAAATCTTTATGTTTTGCAAAACCCTAAACCTTTATGGAAGAATCTATAACAAAAAACGCAGATGATACAGGACCCACTGTACCATTCAGCTTCACGCCAAAAACTTCACAATCTGATTACCTGGTGCAACTCCCAACGCTGTCAATCAATACCATTTGCCATGTACACAAGGGTAGCATTCAGCCCTAAAAAGAATGATCTGATGTCATGATTCTGGCACCATACTTTGATGAAAAGGCAAGCAGGTTACAGGCTTTGATCCTATGATTTCTTGCAGGGCTTTTTCCAAGAATCTTTGCTTGTTTATTTAGCCATTCCAGGATGATGATCCACGAATCTGTGTGGCAAAGTAACAAAACAAAACAGAAAAAGGAGGTCAGAAATTGAAAAAAATGCAAAGATTCTTTTATGCAGCAGTTGCTCTTTCGTATGATCCACATGCTCAAGTTGGGGTGAATCAAAACTCCATACCTGACTGCTGCCTGTGACCGCCCAACAACTAACCGACAAAGATTACACAAGAGCACCTACCTATTCATTAAGCCCCCTTGGAAAATAAAAACTAGTGAGAATAATGCCCCCTAACCTTCATCATCATCCTAATTCCAACCATTCCTTTTACCACCCTATCCATTCATTTGCCATCAATACCATACATGTACTTGGTGGTCCCACCACTTATTCCATTTCATGCCACTTATCGTCGCCACGTCATTCCGCCATCCTACTGGTTACCCACTGGCTCCACCATTGATTCCATTTCATGGTGCCATATACTATACTTTTCAATTACCATACCTTGTCTAGGTACTTTCCTGGCTCCACCATCCATCCCTTTTCATGTCGACGCCACGTCAATTGCTTTCCGCCACCCGATGCCATGTCACTGCTTGCTCTAGGTTCTTTGTACCATCAATTCGCAAGGTCACTTCTTCATGTCTCCTGGATACGGTATTTGTATCTGTATCTGATGCATCTCCCATATCCCATCAAGCCGTACGAGCCACGTATCTTTTGCATAAAGAAACAACTGGACATGGATAGGAGAGCACATGGAGAATGGCATTACTCAGGCACATGTGCACATGCACATGCTAAGTAAGATACATTTGAGGACTCCTTCCAGTTGGCAGCTCGGGAGTGGCCCTACAAGGACAAGTGGGACCACCTGCCACCCACCTACCTTTGGCATCTTGGCTTTGGCTTTTGGCTTGGTCTTCTTTTCTTTCTCCTCTGCTTTCTTTTAGATTAAAGAGTAGGAAGTCAAATGCTTTTTTAATGCCATGTCTTCCTTTACTTGCTCTAGTTTCTAGCTTTGGTCAGAATTTTGTTTTTTTGCATAGATTTGGTGTTTTCCCATGTAGTCTTCCTTTGTTCCTTCTCTTTTGTCTTATCTGATCATGTCTGGGTCAATAGAGTTGTCGTATGTTCCTTAGCTATTGTGAATGTTTGTATTTGCACATGGATTAGGGGATTGAGTGGTCGCCTTCGATGCATCCAGTATAGAATAGTATTCATTTTAAGCGTGTGCACACTTCAACCTTTAATTCATTGTGCTTATTAGATTAATACACCTTGCAAACTCAACATTCTCCTGTAAACATTCCAATGGGATTAAATAAATAAGCATGGAATAACATGAAATTGACCACACATTCTTTTATCATTACTTTACATGGTGAAGACACGCTTAATTTTGTCATTACTTTATAGATGTATGTGGGTTGAATTTTATAGCACCTCAGGGCCAGCCTTGTATACTCAAGCTTTAAAGGTAGTTTTATAATAATATAATATAAATTAGTTAATATTGTACCATCTCTACTGAAAGGAACACATGCTTTCAAAACCCCTTGATGCGAGGTGTGATTTCCATATTGTTTTCAAGATTACCTACGATGCTCTTCAGCCACTTGGAACAATTGGAATGTATCTTTATTGTACTATTCAACTTTGAATATGGTATTGTTCTCTATAATGTGACAAATTTCTTATCATTACATTCATATTAGTTGTCAGCCTAACTTTGTTTATGTAGTTGACATATATAAGGATGAATGTTCTATTGAGGTGTCACTATCGACGAAAGAATGTTCAACTTCTCAGCCTTAGAGAATGTTTTTCTGAGAAAGAGTTGGTAGAAATAGCCACACTATAAATTAAAAGGGTTGACCATTTTGTTCTCTTTCTATTCTTTCATATTAAGCAAATACTATTTATATGATGGTTGCTTCAGACTTTACACCAAAGCATTAGTTAAAAAATGAGAAAAGGATCTATGAAATCTATGATGCATATGCAACTTCAATAGGAAAGAAATTAACACAATTGGTAGCATCATCCTTTTGTTAAAAAATAGAGAATAGATGAATATATTTAGACCTTTAACTTTTGTTGCAAAGCTTGCTAGCTCACAATGATTTGCAATGAAGCCATTGCTAGATTCATTTGTTCTTCTTTTAGCTAGTTCATTCATGAGTTTAAGTACTTTAACAAAAGCAACACGGATTACTTTCTTATTTTGGTACATATTAAGTAAACTGGGTTTCAACTAGAATTAACGGGCTAGTTTGACAATGCTTCTCCTTTTACGAATTACAAGATCAAATTACAATTCAAAATATGGAGTTACAAGTGCATAGCCAATGCCATCTAAATAAAAATTTGTGAAAGATCCATAGAATTATTTCCTCCATGTAACACCCTACAACTTTCTCCAAAACATATAACAACCCATACATCAATATTTCGAGAACTGGATGGACTATCTCATAAATCAAGTTATCATCATGTTAGATGTGAAGTGACTTTTGATGGTCTTGACTTTCTGTGTTGAAAAAAACTAGGAATTTGGTTATAGTCCCAAGTCGGTGAAGAAGCGTTCTTTTAGCATCATATCAAGGGCTTCAAGATCAAATTTGCAGAATCGAATAATGTAGATGCTAAGGCCACATATTGTAGATGCTGAATAACACCATGAAAGATTCCACAGGCTCTATGCTTATGTTTTCGATTGCCAAACTAAACATGGCCTTAAATTGATTGTCTAGTTAGTTAGAGAAAGGGGTCCATTCCCAAATACATATTTATTGTGTTGGCAAGGATGAGTTAGTCTAGGAGGTTAAGAATTATATTGAATTGAATTTATTGTCTACGGAGACCAAGAGACCTATGAGACCCAAACAAAGAAAGCAAGAACACAGCGGGCCTATTATCGTCCAGGATTTGGTCCATTCTACCCTTGATGCGGTGAATAACAATGGAGAATGGAAGACTAAAAATTATGAAATCAAGCACATAATTTCAAACTCACCTTACACTTCAGATCTGTTTTGAGGACGAGATGAAGAATACAAGGAACCTTTTTAGGGCTTTTTAATGTCTACTAGAGACTAAGTAGTCTATAAGTTGTACATGCTGCCCTCTATCCCATCTTATTGTATGTTCTCACGAGAACTTGAACCTAAGAAGTAACCCCGATCAACATTGAGTTTAATTGAATTGATTATTAATGTCCATGGAAACCAAATACCTATGGACCAATAAAATAGATGTAATAATGCACTACTAATTAAGATTACAAAAAAACCGTCCCGAATGATTTTCGAGAAGTGTGCAATCCTTCCACTTCCTACTTATTACATTAATTTTTTCCTAACTTAATTACATCTTTACACGATCATTTTTGTAGTAGCGCTAAAGCTATCATCAGAAGCTTTTAGATATCATATTTTTTTTTTTAATCTTGGAACACATGCCACCATTATGTACACGACTTGTGATACCGTCCTAGCTTCTACAAACATTATCATGTATAAGGGTGCTTCCTTATGATCCAAAATCCTTACTACTTGAACATGCACTCCATAAGGTATCAACAATTTAAAGAGGGCTCAAAAGGGATAAAAGTTAACTAGGCTATTAAATAGTTAAGACTTATTTATATTGTGAGGAGGATTCTGGTTCACAGGCTAGGACACAAATAGTAAAGGTGAATGGTTTCGTTTAATGCCTCAGTTTGTTGTAAATAAAATGAAGGCCACTTGGGTATGTCATCGATACAAGATAGCTAGAGATTAAGTTAGGAATTTTAACTGCATTGATGCTGCAAAGAAGGAGAACTGCTCCTGCATGATAACTCAATACTCTGAGATTACCTTGCTATGCAGATCCATTCATTGCATCTCCTATGAAAATATCTATTCACAATATTAAATTGGTGGTAGCTTAGACTAGCCAGTTGACAACATCATAATCTACCTACATTTCTTTAGTTAATGTGGTCATATAGGATGTGTGCTACTTGATCTTGATCTGTACATCTACCTATATATCTCTGCGTGTTTGCTTTCTGTCTTGTCTGGTCTGCCTGATTCCTTTTAGCTATTTTCATGTTCAGATCTCAGCACTCTACTTTTTATCTAGCTATCTAGAACCTTTTCTTCTCTGTATGATTGCTCTATTTTGTTGAGAGGTCCATTACACTTCCACGTTACCGGTCCCATATACTTTATATTAAATATAAATATTGCTTAAATTAGTAACTGATTAGCAAGCGTGAAGATCAATCTAGTGACATTCAGTATCAAACAAGAACGTTTTCCCACCGCCTATTGACGTACTTAAGATATTGATGCCTAGAAGTGTCCTAATTCAAGACGGAACTATCAAGTAGAAGATTCAAATCTTATAGGATGGATTTTGCCATGTTTTACACATGGATGGCAGCGCATGCTTAGCATCTCGGAGTAGTCAAGAAAAGAATATACACTAAGCAATAAGTCATGATTGCACATGGATGGCCCAGTGTGAATATGAGATGCATCACGCAAAAATAAATCTTAGATCATACTGATAAACAAGCATCATCCCAAATTGATAAAGAACTATTAGGCGGGATAATACCTCAAAAAAGTGAAATAAAAGCCAGCCCAAACTTGTTGTAAATTATTATCAGTTACCATATTCAGGCAATGTTTTGTGCTTCCTTTGTACTCAAATCTTTCTACATAAAGATGTAGGCTACAATTAGCTATAAGCATTACACTAAATCTAAAAATATTATCTTGAACGTATGATTTCCTACATGCTACGAAAATCATATTTGTAGACCAGGGGCCCATTATGTCAATTTTGCACTCCAAGGATGATAACTCCCAGTTTAGATCAATTAGATAACATCTATCACAAATTCAGTAAGACCTTTCATTATTATTTCATACCATGCAGGAGTTCCTGGATAAACAAATACTCTTGATTTGAAAGTAAAGACAAGGCCCAACTTTCCAAAAATCAAATAACATGATTATTGGGTGGAATGCCAATGATGGACATTCAGTACCACCTCAGTGTCTTAGCAAGCTGCATGCTAGAAACAATAGAATACTTATACATGAATCCTCCCCAAGGCAATGCGACACATTGTGATTCCGCATCACAAGGCTGGAGCTTATCAAAACAATGAGTGTTTCTGGGTGCGACGAAGCAAGTACAGAAGCAGAAGAAGCATGGAGCTAATATGCGGGGGTATATATATCAGCTGGTATATGCGCTGAGAAATATACAAGTATAATGGAACGGAGGAAAAGGTACAAGAAGAGGCAGGTCCAATGATAAGGAAGAAGGGGAATTTAGTATACATATAATAATACGCGCGAGAAGAGAGGGTTAAAATGGAGCGGGGTAGGATTAGGATTAGGGTTAGGGTTAAGATTATCTGGAACAACTACCAATGGCAGGGGTCCAATAATCTGCACCATTATCATTAGTGGCCACTTGTTGGGTACAATGGAGGGGCACCAAGCAAAGGCCTCTGCTTCTGAGGTCCTGTCTTGGTTCATCAGAGTCCTTGCTTTTGTCACCACCTCCACTCCATGATGCCTTGCCTGCATCCTGCAATCAAAATTATATACCGCGGCGGGGTCAGAAAATCAGAAGCTACCAGGTTGACCTCCACAATACCATCAGATCCAAGCCAGTAGAATATACAAGTTAATAATCTCTCAAACTCAAAGAATCAATCATGGGCTTACGTTTGCCGCGCGGTTCGAAGACACTGTGTTGCTGTTGTTCTTCATGTAAGGGTTGCTCAGAGCCTGCATTTTTGGTTATGATGAGAACTAGTAGCGTAGTGGAAGACTTTGTTTACAAAAAAAAAAATTTAAGTACAGGGTCAGCACCGAAAGGTGGTAGGGTGTCAGTGTTGGGACCAGAAGGAAAGGCATCTGTGTAAATAGAACCTGGGCTGTAAAAAAACTGGTAGAGTTTATGAATAAAATACCCACCTGAACTTGTTCGTGTAGGAACTTAATGTAGCCGATTGCTTCGAGTAGTACTGAGGCCGTATCAGTCTGCAGAAAAAAGGATCAAATGTACTGTTAAATTCTCTTCGGAAGAAGACTATTTATTCTATGGGGAATTTCCGTAACCAGGTCCTCCCCTCACCTTCCCAAAAGGAGCCACCAACTGTTGCAACGCTGTGATTCTTTCACCCAGCTTCTCTTTCCGTACCTATAAGATTTCATATCTTTGCAATGTCAGCCCTTCATTTCCGTAATGTCTTTGCAATAACTTTCTTTTCGGCTTCTCGTAGACATTAAAAACTCTATCTATCTATCCATCCATCTATATATCTTCAAACAAAAACAAAAGATTAACGAAAGCAGCAGGAATTTTTTCCACCCATGTCATCATTTTTCTGAGTTCTCAATCAATCACTACTACACCTTGTATGCATCTATACATTCTATATCCCTTATTTTTCTACTTTGTTTTTACCTTCTCATCATCACCTTGGTCCTAGTTATAGATTCTTCATACAATACAAACCACATTATACCTTGAAAGGTAAAGTCGGACTCTGCTCGATCCGAGACCGCTTGAGGAAAGGCTCAGAGGAAGAACCATGATCATTGCTTATATTTCTC
>JAANSK020281636.1:0-10983 GCA_011763485.2 Isoetes engelmannii | reverse complement strand
TGGCCCTTGTAGTTTCAGAAATTGCGTTTTTGACCCTGTTCAATGCTATTATATACACACCTGGGGTCAAAAACGCACCTGGGGGCAATTTCTGAAACTACAAGGGCCAAATGTGCAATAACGTAAAATTTGAGGGCCAAAAACGCAATTTTCCCTTAAATTTATGTGTCGCATCTTTTGCCATGGAGTCACAATTTGTGTCAGATATAGATTGGCTATTAACCTTGTGAAGGGTGTGGTGGTGATCAAGGGCAAGGTCCACGAGTTCACTAGTCATCACAATGCTCCAGTACCACATGGGGCTTCTGTAGTTTTCATTGACACGTTTCTCGACGGCGCAGCTGCACTGCATTATGAGGAGCCCGAAATAGAAAATGTAAAGCAAGCACGTGGTGTGTTAATACTGTGGCCTTCAGCTGACATTGTAACCAAGGGAACGACTGAAAACTTGGCAATTGGCACACCAGAAAGGCAAATCAAAAAAATAAATTTGCAGGTCCCAGATAAGAAAGGAATCCACCAATTAAATCGCCGTCAAAATTCGTCACTAGGAACGACTTCATGAACGCACTCGCAAGTTAATGCATAAGTGTTATGACCGACCTTATGGCATGGGTACAATAATATTCATAGATCCAAATTGTTCAATATCTGGTTTACCTCTAGAAGAAGAGTTCATTGCTGCCATAGCGATGGAGGTGCTTGATATGCCAACAAATCCTTCAATGGGGCATGTAGCTTGCATCAAAATGCCTCAGTTGCGTGACCTGGTGAGTTGGGAGATACACTTAGTCGTGGTGGACGATAATCCCATGTCTTATATCCTGTGAAGGTTTGTTGATGATGCATCCGAGGCCAAGATGAAGCATTCCAAAAAAGTAGATTCTGCTAGTTTGAAGAGATCATACAATAGCAAGAAGAGACGAGCAAAGCAAGCGAAGAAACCTTCCAAATGTGCTAGGAAGACAATTGACCAAGCAGTGAAGGACTTCATAAAATCTTCGTACTGCAGAAAGCATTGTTATTTTAGGTTCTCAGTTAAGGAGGTTAGTAGCCTTAGGACCTTCTACTAGAACATGAAATCATTTGACCAAATAACCTTTGTCTATAAGATGATTGACTTGTGTGTTGTTGATGGTCATGTTGGCATATTAATGCTCAATAATAAGGAGATCTGTCAGCAAGCATGGCAGCTGGTTTATGGCATAGCTATGTGAAAGCATGATAGGGTATACATAAAAAATTAATCATTATTTACCTTTCTGGATACTTCTATGGAAGTACACAAATGTATATTATAGCACCTAAGCTACATTCATATCCAAAACTAGTTGTACTAAGTTTAAGAGTGACAATTAGACAATGTTCTAAGGTACTTCTTAGCACCAACAAGATGCAAAAAACTGAACTACATCATCATCTTTGTGTATCCAGAGGTACTTGCAGTAATGCCCCAATTCATGTATTCCCTAGCTTGCTTTCACCCAGCTTTATCCACTTTCTACAAATGGAAGAAGAATTTTCTGCAATGATATAGGGTACCTGAGTATGGAAATTCAGATTCAATGAAGCCGAGGTCTCATACTTTGGCAGCAGATAGAATATTTACGTTGCACGTGAATGAGAATGTTGAGACTTTGCCACATAGATCGAAGAAGAGCACTCAAAGGACGAGGGAGAATATATTGACGTTGCCCTTCATGTTGACCAAGAAGGATATACATCAAGAAGTTGATATTGCTTCGGAAGAGCTAACTGATAAGCATGTATCACCTTTGTCTTTCTTGCATATCTGGAAGGATAATCGTTTGGAGGTTGTAATGGCCAAGCGCATTTTCTCCAAATGCAATACCTATATAGTTATCAAAGAGAAGCTCGCTAAAACATGAGATCCATTGGAAAGCAGAGAGTTAGCATAGGAAAGGAAGGCTTATATGTTTGCAGGGCTACCTTGCAGAAACCTTTATTGGTCATAGCGTGCGCTATCTCAGTGTGCGCCGAATCAAGCTCTTACAATCATTCATGATAAAATAGACTAGAATAAGACTATGGTGTCTCTGCTTGAAAAGTAGCCAAGTCAATATGGAAAGGCGAGTATCTTAAGGTCAGCGTCACTGGAGCTCTAATGCATGGTCATGGTACAAGAGCCCTAGGCCATTTCCTGGTTGAGCTTTGGCAAGATGACTCTAACTTTCACATTGGATCTCTCAATCATATATTGAAGACACTAGATGATTCAACTGAAGATGAAATGGGGCCACCTATGTGCTACAGCTACACCCACGTGTGCTATGAGGTTCTACAATTCTTGAACTTGAGGCCTTGAAAGCCAAAATAATCAATAAGTCAGGCAAACCATATGATATGCCCCCTAAGGAGATCCCATGATCAGACTTTACCTCTAGCTTGATAATTGCTTTGGCTAGAATAAGAATGGATATGTATTCTCATACTTTTCTTACCTTGTATGGCAGGGTGTGTTCAATGAGGTGCAATTAGGGTTCATGATGGTTGGCCATACACATGATGATATAGATGCTCTATACGACAATTACTCTATTGTTTTGAGAAGTTTGAATGCACTCACCATTCCGGAGCTAATGTAATTATTTCAGAAATGTAGCTTGAAAGTTCCAATGTCTTTATCTTGTGCACGAGGTTCTTGATTGAAAGAGCTTTGTGAAAGGCTACAGTTCTAATAAGAAGTAACATTTGATTGGCCATCTAGAACCGCTTCTTTTCAGATTCTGCCAAAAAGATGGGTGGCCTCTAATGTTTTATAAGATGAAACCTGGGCATCATGAGTGGCTGCCAGAGAAGGGGATCAAAATGTGGAAGACAGATGCAGTCCTCAAGGAGTACCAAAGCGGTACCCCCAATGAAATCTCTTAAGGACATTGTCGGTTTGAGAAGCTCCATAACAAAGTACATCATGCATTTGATAGATATCTCAGAAAGTGGGGAGCATTCATAGTCTAATACATACATGAGTGAGGTTATCGACTACTGGTGGATCTACGAAAAGTGCTTGGAGAGGTGGATGCCCATCTGACATGCATAATTTCTTCCCTCACATACGAGATGATGCTTTAATTGAACCTGAAATGGTGATCCAGCAAGAATGTAACCTTCTACCAACGTATGTAGGTCTCTCTAATTAGTGGCCCAAAAATCTCATTCAGATATTCAATCCAACTCAAGATATTAGGACGGGCATGCTCTTGCTTGTGAGGCCAGTTGATAGCCCCACATGGTTAGGTTATACAGAAGAAAACCCTATAAAAGACCCAAACGTGCCTCACTACAAAGAGGTATTTGTCTCTTGATGGGAGCCTATCAATAAGAAGGTTATACCTTATCCCAATAACTACGTTGATTGTTGGGAGAAGAGGTGGCGGCCTAACTCTAATGATCCACCTTGATACCAACATATAAAAACCATTGACTTTGCATGGACGGTTGAAGAGATGCCTTCAACCATGGTGATCCCAAGCAATGTGGGTTCTAAGTTAAGAGAACTAATTGCTAATGAGGGTAAGGAATGATAAGGATGAAGAATAAACTTTAGCTTCGACGTAAACGGGTCTTGTTTGTTAGCTTAGAATGAGTAAAAAACACCTCTTCGTAGTGAGGCAAGTTTGGGTCTTCTATATGGTCTGCTTCTGCATAAGCTAGCCAGGTAGGACATCTATCAGGTGGCCTTACAAGCAAGAACATGCCCTTCTTAATATCTTGAGTTGGATTGAAGGTCTCAACGGCATTTTTGGGCTTCTGATTGGACGGGCCTGCATATACTGGTCGAAGGTTACACTCTTGCTGATCACCAACTCAACCAAAGCATCCTGCCGTGTGTGTCAGAAGAAATCATGCATGTCAGATGGACTAGCATCCACCTGTCCAAGCACTTTTAATAGGCCATGTCAGTAGTCGATAACCTCATTCATGTATGTATTAGATCACCAGTGCTCCCCAACTTTTGAGATAGCTAACCAATGCATGATGTACTGTGTTATGGAGCTCCTCAAAGCGCCAATATCCTTCAGAGCCTTCAATGGAGGTATATCACCTGGAGGAATCATGGGTGCAGTGCACCCGGTGCACCATCTGCATCGGCCTTCCACATTTTGATCCCCTTCTCGGAAGCCACTCACGATGCCCAAGTTTCAGCTTATAAAACATTAGAGGCCAGTCGTCTTTCTAGCAGAACTTGAAGAGAAGCGGTTCTAGATGGCCAATCAAACGTTCCTTCTTGTCAGGAATGTAGCCGTCCACGAAGCCTTTCCAACCAGGGACTTCATGCACAAGATAAAGGCATTAAAACCTTCACGCTACATTCTCGAAACAACTGCATTAGCTTTGGAATGGTGAGCACATCCGACCCTTTCAAGAAAGTAGAGTAATTGCCAAATAGATCATCTATATTATCATGTGTATGGCCAACTATTGTGAACCCCAATTGCACCTCATCAAACATGCCCTACCATACAAGGCAAGAGAAGTATGAGAACACATATCTGTTCTTGTTTTGGCCAGAGTAATTATCAACCCGGAGGTAGAGCCTCTCGGCAGCTTCTTTAGTCGTGCAATCTCTTTAGGGGGCACATCATATGGTTTGCCCGACTTTTTGGTTATCTTGGCCTTCAAGGCATCAGACTCAAGAATTATAGAACCCCATGCACACAAGGATCTAGTTGTATCGCACAGATGGCCTCGGTTATCTTCAGACGAATCGTTCATTGCCTTCAATACATGATTGAGAGACCCAACATGATAGTTAGAGTCATCTTGCCAAAGCTCAATCAGGAAATGGCCTAGGGCTCTTGTACCGTGACCATGCATTAGAGCTTATGTGACGCTGACCTTTAGACGCTCCCCCCTCCACACCGACTTGGCTAACTTCTCAAGCCTAGGGACCATGGTATTATTCTGGTCCACCTTATCATGAATGATTGTAAGAGCTTGGTCCACCGCGCGATGAGATAGTGCATGCCATGACCAATAGAGGCTCCAGTGGGCGGGATTATGCCAGGTGTCAGCCATGCACATGGTGCGTGTGACGACTATATTGTGTATATGGTATAATATGGTATGGTCGTCACATATATGTATTTAAAAATATCGTATGAAGGTGTAAAGTGCATATAAGAATGACCTATGACTGACAATGGGGACTGGTATCCCCAAAGCTGGTTGGTACCAAGTCCCAGTAACATGGGGAGTGTTACAAGAACTGAGGATTCAAGACCTTTTCTACGGCAAGAGACTGACAATGATGACAGATTAGATGCAATAGACTAAGGTTCCACTTCTGTCTATCCCTCTCCCAACCCTATTTGTGGCAGAGTCAAATGTATCACACTTACAGGCATGACATTGGGATTGGTGAGTACGACGCTCACGATAGAACCCATATAGTGCTGCCCCACAATCTAGCTCGCCAGCATCCGCATAAACAAGTCCCAGCTGAGTATGGTTCATCCATGTTTAGCTTTTGTACAAAATGCCAACAACTTGGACAAGATTATACAAATTGTGAAACTATAACAACATACGTATTCAAAATTAAATCAACTGTAGGATAGCCAAATAAACAAATTATTTTGGACTGTAAGTGGATGGTGTAGATGAAGGTTCCTCGCTGGCATCCGACGGTCAGGAAACCGCAAAGCCGTCAGTTGTTTGTGAGATTATATCTAACATGTATCTGTACTGCATTTTCTTTCAAGGGTTTTGAACACACAGCCGATGCTCAGGGTTGCTTGGCCCATTTATCGCCCCAGTTTAGTCGGTTGCTTTCTCGAATCTGGGAGGTCCGCATTCAAGGTACGATTGAACTGATAATTGCATCTCATTGTTTAATCCAGAAGGTGATAAAAACGATTGTCAATAACTCAGATCAAGAACGCAATACAAGACACCTGCTATCATTGGACCTTATTAATTGTTCCCCTTGCGCCCTTCCTTTTGTATTCAGAGAGTGCTGGCTTTGCCATTTCTATACCTATTGCATCGGATTGCTGCATTTCATTTTCCTTTTGCATTCAGATTGCCCCTTTCTATTACCTTATGCTTATTTGTTCCATCCATCAGTGTTTCCCAGCATCTCGCTTTCCGAGCTTGTACCATATTAAAAGGTTGATTCTTGACTTCTTTGCAGTTCTGTCAATCAGGTTTAGGAATCATGCCTACTGTTCAGGACCCACATGTTGATGGTGTAAGGGATCAGCTTGCGACACCGGAGTTGTCTAAAAAAGCCGCCCAAAAGGCTGCCAAGAAGGCAGCTAAACAAGAAGCTAAACAACAGACTTCTCAGGCTGCTTGCGGAGGCTCCTCTGAAGAAGTTGATCCGCTAGCTTGCAATTATGGGGACTTGAAGTTGGAGGCAGTGCAATCAAAAGAGGTCTCATCAAAGAAGTGGACAAAAATTGCAGACCTGAATCATGGCTTGACGGATCAGACAGCCCTGATTCGCGGTTTTGTTCATAGTACTAGAGGGAAGGGCAAAATAGCCTTTGTAGTTGTGAGAGAAGGAACCTTTACTGTGCAATGTGTGGCAAGTTTTCAAGAAGGTTTAGTCAGTAAGGGGTTGGTTAAGTATGTAAGCACCCTGAATAAGGAATCAGTTGTTGATGTTGAAGGGGTCATTGCTAACCCTGGGATAGAACTTACAGGGACAACACAACAGGTTTGCACATTTGCTTATTCTTTGTGGTCTATTGTTGGAGTTATTCAAGTAATAACACTTAACCCAGGTGGAGCTACAAGTTCGAAAAATATATTGTGTATCCAAGGCAGGTTCATTACCTTTTAACATTGAGGATGCTGCTCGTAGTGACCAGGAAATTGAGAAGGGAAAGGAGGTAAATATTTGCTTTCCCACTATGCATGTGACAACCATTCCAATTTGGTAGTGACAAGTAGTTGTTTGTAAACAGAGTGGAGAACAGTATGTGAGCGTTTTACAGGATACAAGATTGAACAACAGGTTTCTTGATTTGCGTACTCCTGCAAACCAGGGCATCTTTCGAGTGCAGTCAAGTGTTTCAACTGTAGGTGCATCTTACATTTTATGCTGTTCATGACAACCTCTTTATACCTACACTTGAAATTTATCAGTGGCTTGTCTTTATGATTTCAGCTTTTCCGCGACTTCCTACTTTCCAAAGACTTTGTGGAAATTCACACCCCAAAGCTTATGGCTGGAGCAAGTGAAGGTGGTGCTTCGGTATTCAAATTGCAATACATCGGACAACCAGCATGTTTGGCACAGTCACCACAGTTGCATAAGCAGATGGCAATCTGCGGAGGCTTTGGCCGGGTTTTCGAGATTGGCTCTGTCTTTAGAGCAGAGAACTCTTTTACTCATCGCCATCTATGTGAATTTGTAGGTCTTGATTTTGAAATGGAATTAAAGGAGCATTACTTTGAGGTAATTGTTCATGGCTTAGTTGCGTATTTGCAATAATAATAATCATAATATGTTGAATAATGTTGGTAATGGCAATTTCAGATTCTCGATTTGTTAAGCGATCTATTTCTGCATATATTTGAAGGCCTGAACACCAAGTGTGCAAAAGAACTTGAGGCTATCAATCGTCAATATCCATTCGAGCCTTTGAAGGTTTGTTTTTCCAATTCTTTGGGGCATGATATTGTATTTTTTAATTAAACAAATTATATTTTCAGTATCTCAAAAAGACGTTACGGCTAACGTTTGCAGAGGGTGTAGAAATGCTGAAGGTATGTAGCTTTGAAATATGGCTCCTTTCTAAGCATGTCTTAACTCTCAATAAATCATTATGTTGTTCAGAAAGCAGGCATTGAAGTTGATCCATTTGGAGATCTATCTACTGAAACGGAAAGGCGGTTAGGTCAATTAGTCAAGGAAAAGTAAGCCTTCCATCGCTATGCTTTATCTTGTGAAGAATTTACTAAATTGACAAGCCTGCAGGTACGACACCGATTTTTATTTTCTTTATCGGTATCCCCTTGCTGTTAGACCTTTTTACACCATGCCAGCTGTTGATGATCCTCGCTATACAAATTCATTTGATGTCTTCATTCGAGGTAAACCTTGTTGTGGCTTGATTGGATGAGCTTGTTTGGCATAGAGGTTGTACAGAAAGTTGAGCTCTCTCCTCCGTAGAGATCCAACCACCAATATTTGTAAACTTTAGTGCTTTGCTGTGCTTTAATTTAAATACTGTTGTACACATTAAAGAGCAATTTAGCTGTAATTTACGTTCTGCTTGACATTTTCAGGAATGAAGGATTTGGATAGCTAGACATAGCCATGTCTCATTAATTTATATTTTTTTAATTTATATTTCTTTGATCACAGGAGAAGAAATAATATCTGGTGCACAAAGAATACACGAACCCGAATTACTCATCACAAGGGCGAAAGCTTGTGGAATTGATGTTGAATCATTGGCGACTTACATTGATTCCTTCCGGTATGAAATATGTTGTGATTATCTATTTTATTGTGTAGGACAAACATCTTGACTTGTTAATCTGTTCGTAGGTGTGGTGCCCCTCCACACGGAGGTGCAGGTGTAGGACTTGAACGAGTGGTTATGCTGTTTTGTGGGCTCAATAACATTAGGAAAACATCGTTATTCCCTCGCGATCCAAAAAGACTTGCCCCTTAGTATGTATTACAAACTACTTTTGTTGCACAAGCACTACAACAAACACATATTCTTAGGCACTTAACTGATGCTTGAGCTATGTGTGCCTATGCCATCTTTTTGGTTGGAAATATAGTTTCCCATTGATTATCATCAGAAAATGAAGATGCGGTGTGCATAGTTACTACAAATATATTATTGACATTTAATAGCAATTTGTTTTGATATTGCAATCAAGCAAAATTGATGGTTTTTTTTTTTTGTATATGAAATGTTAACGGGAGATTACATAACTATGTGGTTGGCTTACTCTACATTGTAATAAAAATCCTTTATTGACACACTTTAAGCACTTACAGTAAGAATGCTGTGATGTTTTTTGGTGCTATGCTTAAGGTTAAACTATTTCATGAGGATGAGCATCCAATTGGTTTGGAAGTAGCCCAACAGCCAAGCTTCCGTATCATCTCTGCTCTACTTATAAGAGATCAAAGTGAACTAGAGGGAGTAATGTTACCTAATTGGCATCGTCATGTGTTCCGTGCAATTTTGTTAGATACAAGAAATTTATTGCGGCGGCAAAGGCCGGCACGAACATTTCTCTTTTGTTTAGAATCTGTGGGTTTGAACCTGCTATTAATGTTTGATAATTCAATGGTTGCTTTTTGAATGGTGGATGCCTTTCCAACATGTACTGCAGGTGCTTCAGAATTCTAAACTTTTCCTTTATTATTCCAAAACCATTCTCTACACAAACTCTGCCCCTGCAAATCCTTTTGTTGAACTTACCATAAGGACCATGATTCTGTGGAAAGACTTTCAAAAGAAAGGGTCTGCTAGAGTATGCAAAATCACCAAGTAGAAGTGCAGGAATGTTAGCTTGTACTTGGTCATCAGTGGGCTGGCCTTTCTTCAATTTTCTTCCACTTAAAGTAACCACTGGTTGGTCCAGAATTTGTTTGGATGCAATCTTATTGTATATGGAACTCCTCCTAAACTGGGAATCATGGACTGACCATGTTCTAGTCACACAGACATTTATGAATAACCTGTTGTGAGTAACAATACCTTGCAAAAGACATGAGTGACTCTTATGTCTGCTGTAATAGTCATCCCCCCGTCACTTTTTTGGGTTTTCTCCATAGAAAGACGTGAGAGCCATCTACTGCACCATAGATATTTGGCAGACCTGTTGCATCATGGAATTCTTTTATACAATGTGTTAATCTTGCTCCAGAAGGCATTGCAACAAACCTTTTGTACAACATTGTCTTGGAGGCCAGCACTAATGTGATTTTTTTAGTGTATTTTTGCATTGTAGCTTTGCCAACATAAAATCTCTAACCCACATGTAAAGGCATATCTTCGTGTGCAAGAAAGTAAAGTACCATTGCAACTGCTTTTCTTGGACCAACAGGGGGCCAAACTTTGACTCTTGGCCTAATCAGGTATGGCACAACCAAACCAACAAGTTTCTCGAAATGGGCCCTCTTCATTCTGTAGAATTGGTGCCACATATCATCCTCAAACGAGGGCAGACAATTCTATGTATGATTATCTAATTTATCCCACTGAGTTATCTGCCTTGGAGCAATCCAAAATCTTCTAGGTGGTCTTATAACACTACAAGACCCGGCTAGAATCAAGGCCGAAGAAGAATAGAAGAACATATCGTTGCTATCTTGCAAATCATCGCCCTCGAAGATATTCATTGGATCTTCTAACTCATTCAGCTCAATTAGCTGAAAACAGAGTCTTTGGAGAGCGAATTCGAGAGTAAGAGTTCGGAAAAGCATGGCAATCATGCCAAGAATCACTAGATCCATCCTAAAGATACCAGAAATGAAGCCGTGAACGAGAAAAATAACAAATGAATTATCCCACAAAGCTTGCCTATTGTAAAGAGGAGGGAAAGAAATATCCCATATTTTGAATCTCGATTCAAATTTGGAAACGAAATATCCCACATAAACCTGCTCGGCTGGATCGACGGACCTGTTCTTCGGGAAGGAGCCAAAATTTGAGGCTTAACCGAGGCTGTTAAGCCTCGAGAGATAAGCTGCTCTCCTCTCCTCCTAGAAAAATACGTAGAATTCTGGAAGGAACCGTATACGACGAGAGAGACGTATTTTGGCAAGCATGTGGCAGAGAGAGAGAGAGAGAGAGAGAGAGAGATGAAATGAAATGAAATGTATTACGTCTACGGAGGCCTCTCAGACCTATGAGACGGTCCATATTTAAAACATACATATATAAAACTGTCCAAATATCCCTTCTTGCGAAGAGACAATGTGCTCCTCTCTCAACTCTCGTGTTACGTCTACTACCAGGATAAAAAACCCCCTCCCAG
>JAANSK020281625.1:0-10983 GCA_011763485.2 Isoetes engelmannii | reverse complement strand
GGCGGAGAGGCTCACTGGCGGCTGGCGGGCCGCGAGCGGCGCCGCCAGCGAGCCTCTCCGCCGCCAGGCCTTTACAGCCAGAAAAGTGCCCCCAAGGGACTTTACCTTTTACGAAAATGATTTCTGGAGTGAGATGCCGAGAGAAGGAAACGTGGCTCTAGCCTGCCCCTCCCCCGTAGTCTTCTCCTTCTCCTGCGTCGGATTTTCGCCGCCAGATCTTCTGGCTACAAATTTGACAGCATCCTCTCTTTTTTTCGGTTTATTTCCTGCCGTGCAAGGCAAGTCGTCTTCTGATTTCTTGGCGTGCAAGGCAAGCTATAAACAGGTATATATATAGGATAAGAAACTTAGTGATAGAGAGCTAAATGATTTGCGATCTGGAGATGGTTATGCTGGTCTGCTTCTTCAAGCAAAGGTATGTTTCTTGCATTTTGATCATTTACTTGAATAAATGTCATTCTTGCCTTCACAGTTAGAGTAGAATTGAGAAATTCTTTGCTGGACTTTGGATGCAATGCCCATGCCAGCAGTTTCTCCCTACAGAAATCTCCTGGTCCCAATTTACTAGCATCAAAGAAAACAGATTATACAGATCGCTGACCATCGTATTTGTTAACAATGAATTTATAGTTTAAGTATGTCTAGATGGTATGGAGATAGGTAAATAATGCAATCATAAATAAAGATATGGGAGCAATATCTTTATGCAGGCCCATCCACGACAGTTGCATTTGAAATCTTCAGTATCCTCAGTGCGATAGCCATCATTCATGCTTGGTTTTTGAAGCAGCCTACTTCTTCCAATGACAAACTAACCTTTGAATTCTACATCCTGGAGAGCATTTCGAGGAATAAACTGGTTCAGATATGGTATACAGAATGTTTCTAAAAGCACCTGACACCATAGCATCCATTATAGGTGAAAAGATGCCCCTATTTGCCTTCACAGTTAGAGTACAATTGAGAAATTCTTTGCTGGACTTTGGATGCAATGCCTATGTCAGCAGTTTCTCCCTACAGAAATCTCCGGGTCCCAATTTACTAGCATTAAAGAATACAGATTGCCGACCATTGTATTTGTTAACAATGAATTTATAGTCTTAAGTATGTCTAGATGGTATGGAGATAGGTAAATAATGCAATCATAAATAAAGATATAAGGTGTACTGTTTTCAAAGAAAGCTAGCCTTAGTCAGACACATATGTTGCACATGTTTAGCATAAAATGAACCCCACCTTCTTCAATTCTTCATAGGCATTGATTGACTCTTTCAAAGGCCAGGCTTCCACTGTCTTAAGAGCCATAGCACTAATGTAGTCAAGATGATATCGGATACACTCAGGAGACAATGAAGAGGTCTCGATCTTTTTCACCTGGGTGCGCAGGCTTAGTTTCTCAAATGCGCTACTTGGGTCAATAAATGATTGCGCAGATTGAGGATAGGCTGGTTTGAACTTATTCTGGGCAGTTTGCAGTACCCACTTTTTTGCTTCTGCTGTTGTCATCACAATACACTTCTCACCAAATAGCGAATCTTGGAATATGTCACCATGCCTAGATCATTATTTTACCCAATTGTTAAGCAAACCAGTTGTGTAAACTGTTTTTGTTGTTCCTTGCATAACATAGACTAGCATTTTATAGAGGAAAGCACATACCTTGCAACATTAGTAAGAAAAAAATGGTGAGGATTTCTCATAAACTGAAGAGTCTCACCTATGAGAGGCAGACTCCAGTTTCCCTTAGGAAGCTTCCCCCTTAGTGTCCTTAGCTTCAACTTCTTTATCCTTATAGTGAATACAGATGTGATTATAATGCCCACAAGCATCCATTGTTCCCACATCATCATCGCCATCATTGACGTTGCACATTTGCCTAAAGGTGCGCCCAAACACAACGTGGGCACTAATGTGTTTGAAGAAATGTAGTCCCTCTAGTGACAAAGTAATGCCTTAGAGTCAATAATGGTCGTGTTAGAAAAGTTCATGTTGTAAGACTGCATAGTGTGAAGATGTGACGTTAAAGAAGTTCTTGACAGAAAAAACATACCCTTCTCATTCACAAGCATGGGTATAGAGCATGTTCCGCTTGAACTGATGTTTTATTTTGACAAGCAGTTAAGCTTCCTTCTAAAGCGGCTGATATTGCATTTATTAAGCTTTCTCAGCTTGATTTTTCGTTAGCTCACTTGGGGATCAAAGCACTTTAAGAATGTAATGTTAGGATTGGAATCCAACTTCCGGGCATCAAACTTCCCAAACCACAAGTCTAACGTTGAATCAGAATACAGTTTGCTTTCAGGAAAAATAGAATAATGTTGAAGTTTGTTAAATCCATGGTTAAGCTTGCTGGTTTGCCGAAAACTTGAATGGAAGTTGCTTAGGCTTACACTTTCTCAAAATTTGCATCAATCACTTGGAGTAAGAAACATCCAGTGGTTGCTGCCGTACCTTAAAAACCAAATGATAAGCCCATGGTCCTCGTACTTTCAAACACATAAAGAGTGCGTAACCTAGACAGTCGTATCTAAAACTTATTGTTGATATTTTGCAAGCCATCAGACTTGCAAAATAAGAATGGATAGTAGCATTGCTGGCTGCTTGGGTAATACAAAAGGGAGATGAAAATACAATTAGCAAAGAAGGTAAATCAGTACTCAATGAACCAAGAATGCAAAAATTCACAACACCATGGTACCTTTAAGTGTGCGGATGCTGAGGATGCCACCATCTAGAAGATGCAATATCTTCTGAACCTAAATTCTTTACACTATTTGTAATCCCGAGCTCAACAATTGGAGGTCCTCTATTGTTGCTCCTGAAGTCCAAATTGTCTCTAGTTAACTAAAGTTAGAATACAACAAGCTTGATCCTTGATTCACAAAGGCATATATGTGGTATACATGCGGACACAAATAGCAAGCAAAAGATAGAAATGTAATGCTTGCGCCGTCCTAAAGTTGCCATAAACCATATTTGGTAAAAAGCAACTCTTATATGACACTACAATAACGTTACACAGAACATTAAACTGGAAAAGTTCCTGCCAGCCAATATCCCTGGTTTAGACTTCGCGCGCACTAGCCAGGTCCTTGCCTTGCATAAACTGTGAAGGAACACTACCACTACCCAAGTCAACCTATGGCCAAGTTTTGTCGACCCACATCATCAAGGCAATAATTCATCTCCCGGCACATTCCAAAATTGTCTTATCACTCACTGACTGGTTTTTCTGAGATGGTACTCGAACGTATGAAGTTAGAACTCTATTGCCATTACATGATTTCTGTAAGTTGCATTCATTATTTCTTGGCGTTTGTAAATTGCAGGAATCACGTTTATTGTTCATACATATAATACACGTTGGTCAAGGGAGGAGGAAAAAAACATAAAGGGGACGAAAAAACAAGTGAGTTGTCCATCATATTGTTATATTTGATTATATATACATAATTATTATTATTACTACTTTGATATAATTCTCATAGTAAATAGTATTACTAGATCAAATGCCTCGTCGACAACGAGTTGTGAGTTTAAATAATGAGAGTAGAGATAGATTTCGAGAAAGACGGAGAGAATATAATAGAGTACGTTATGCAAACCTAACTGAACAGGATAGAGAAAGGTTTCGAGAAAGGAGTAGGAAACGTATTAAGGAATCTCGATCGAAGCAACTAGAGGGAAGAAGGTATGGTTGTTAGGACTACATTCGTTGCTAGAGCGAGATTCAGGAGGAGCTCAACTGCTTATTGCAGCGAAAACAATTATTTGGGATGAATTTCCAATGGCGAACAAAGCGGTAATAGAAAGTGTGAACAACTTATTGCAACAACTATGTAGAAACAAATTACCGTTTGGAGGAAAGCATTTTATAGGTTCCGGAGATTTCAGACAAATAGGCCCTGTAGTAAGACTGCGACGATTAACGCATCCATAAAGTCATCGCCATTATGGAGAACATTTCACGTATTGAAATTAGAACAACAAATACGAAATGCCGGCGATCCTGAACTCATGCGCTATGTAGACAATCTAGGAGAAAACTGGCAAGAACCGATAGTCTCCTTAAATATATTTAACACGACTATAGTCACTTTTTAACGTCAACAAGGAAGTGAATATGTACAAGTCCCTGAGATTAGAAAAAGGGCCATGGGGTCAATGGCATTTTCGAATGGTGTTATCATCTATGTTTTAGTACGCAATGGCAATTTCAAAGGTAATGTAACATTAACTAGGATGTGTGATCATTTAGTGAAGCATTTGACAATGTTGGAAAATGTATTGTAGTTGTTGCAACTTTTGGAAACGCTTGAAATTTGGTCAGGAAGTGCGGAGAATATGCAAGAAGAAATGCATAAGGAAAAGCATTGCGTTGGACAAAAACGTACATCAATCGAAAGGAAGACTGAAATGCTCTTCATATGTCGGTGCATATGATGTTTTATAAATGTGAAATGGAAGTTGCATGTGTAATATTGTCCCATAGGAAAAAAATGGTTGCCAAAGCTTCGGAGATATGAGAAGATTAGGAAACTGAGATGCTTTCTTAGGAAGGAAGGAAGGAGAAAAGTAGTAAATAAATAAATGTGCAGCTCCAAAAGATCTATGATGTATGTCCCAGGTGACATATGCTTAAAGAGCTACTAATAAGCATAACACTTTAAAAGATCGATGGTGTATGTCCCAGGTTACATATGCTTAAGGAGCTACTAATAAACATAAGATTGTGGCCCAAAATGCTCCTTTTTTACAAGTAAATGACAATATCATCCCTGAAAACTCAATCAGCAAACAATTTGCTAAATTCCTGATATATCAGATAGGTAGGTGGTATTTTAATGTCCATGAGAAGCCGTAGCTTGTAAGACAATTTACAATTAGGTAGATGGTATTTTAACGTCCATAAGAAGCCGTAGCTTGTAAGACAATTTACAATACACCCATATGGATCCTGCCCCCACCACTGTACAATGCAAAACCTTTGACACACATATTACACTACATCCACATGGAAACTTATAAATGCTAATTCTATTTTCATCATCTAACTCTACCAAACAAACAATGCAAATGCTAAAAATGCAATAATCTAACACAACTACAGAATCGATCCAGCCCAACCTAGTCCCCAAGCTTTTTAGGGTATCAGCAATAATCTAACACAACTACAAAATCAATCCAGCCCAACCCAGCCCCCAAGCTTTTTAGGGTATCAGCTGGATAACTTATAATATCTCAAAGGTATTATCGTGTAACCCATTTTAAGTAGCAATAAAGTTAATCTAAGTTTGAGTTAAAATATACACAAAGATCCAGCTCAGGCAATTCACTAGGCTTGCTATTAAGATAGCCTTCATTTGCATGCATGTGTGCTTTCATAATTCAAGGATAAGCACGTGTGTCCTTACTATCTTGCTGAAGGACTTTTGTTGAAGGGCTTTAACTTGGCTTGCTATTATGATAGCCTTCAATTTTGCAATGCATGTGTGCTTCATGGATGCCTTTTCCATCTTCTATGCTCAAGGGCACGTTCTCCCATAGTGGGGAACCATATGAGAGCCTTATACATGATGACCAATATAGCACACATCACTAGAGATATCTTTTAAGGGATTATTTTTCTTGTATTCAATCCCAACAAAGTTTGGCTTCAACCCATGAACAACAATAGATTCCATTGTAGCAAAAAAATTGGAGAAGGGAAGAAAATTTCGGCCTTTCATCAACACCCATTGATCAACACCCATTGGACTCGTAACCAATGCTTAAAAGGGTGATTTGGACCTGTTGCTTGTATTTTAAAAATTAACCAAATAAGATTTATTCTTGACATCATTTATCGAATATTTATTCCCTAGTGTTAATTTAAATATACAAACTTCATTCAGTTGAGAATTCTGTTTTAAACGAAAATCTGGAAATGAAAAGGGAAGGAAAAAAAGCCCAAAGTAGTTCTACACCATGGCACAAAAGCTTTTAATCACATGCTGCATTCACAAGAAAATGGCTCCTGCAAAGATTTGAATGTACAAAAAGATCAAAGGCCTAAAGGTTGCAAATCACATTAAGACTACCAAGGCGTGCAAGGAAATGAAAATAAAATGTCATCTTCATATCTTTCATAGAATAAGGCCAAGGACCTTGAGTTGTTATGGGCATGCATTCTACCTAAGATGATTTTCCCAAAACGTCCCCCTAGACACAAGCAGAATTGCATTTACCAGCCATGAGCTGGGTCTCAGCTGCTTGCTAATATCTTGCTAGCCACCAACATGGAATATCCATAATATTCTTCTCCATCTGATCAATACAGAAGACAACATCTTAGAACCACGCAGATAAGATTAAGAAGATTAAGTAGATAGGTTTGCATACATATGAGGACGTGGTTGAGCAAATGGAACAACTGATAAATATTATGCCTCTGCTCAAATCCAGCAGCTCGTGGGATAATCTCATGGTATGCATCATAGAAGATGTCCGCTGACAGCAAGAAACAAAGTCAAAAGTTTATCATAAGCCGATGTATCTTTCATAATAGACAATGAAAAAATTATGGACAAGGTTCTGCATGTTTGCTATATAATTATGGACAAGGTTCTGCATGTTTGCTGCTATATTTTATGGCCGTCTGTATTTTTAACATTTTTTAAGATCCATACACTGTTATATAAAATTATTATTCCAAAATAGTTGATGACACCAAAGTTTTTTGGGAGTCTTCGGGATCAGACTACTTACAAAATCCTGGAAAATCTTTGATGGGTAACCAACCATGAAATGCCAACTCTGACAGCAGAGGAATGTGTGTTAGTACCTTACAATCAAACGTTCCTGCATCTACTTCATGTAGAATGGAAAGATGATTTACACTGTGGTTCTGGAAAAAAAGGAGCAGGCTTACCAAATTCGGCATCACCAATAAAGCATGCAGGATCAAACACTGCAACTTCTCCAGAGGGAAGGAGGCCACAGTTGCCAATCTGGCAGCATCATAACTCTTCAGCCAAGCCAAAAACTGCATATTTTCCTTATATTGATGAGGAATTCATTACCCATAGATCACCGTGAAGAAGAGAAGGTTTGGTGTCGCTGGCATTCAGGATATCAGCAGCTAACTCTAATAACTTTTCCTCTTTCCTCTTAAGCTCCTTCGCATAATCTCCAAGATAAGCAAAACATCTCTACAGAAAAGAACAACTTATAGATGAAAGAAGATCAGGAATGTATCCAATACTTTCCAAAAGCAAGTACCTTGAGTCGATCTTGAAGCCGCCGCTCAACAAAAAATTCAGTCCATGACATACCCCATGTATTATCTAGTGGTACCACACCAAGCCTGATGAGATGAAAAGAAGTTCTAAATAAGCATGACATGCACACAAAATTGTATCAGTTTATCATGTTACCTAGTATGGCATGTGAATCCAAACGATCTCCCTACATCTGTGAGATGCATCAATGCAAGTGTTCTACCAAGACTCTCTTGACTTGCTGGCTGAATCTGCAGATAATCACATTCCAATTAAACAAAGAACATGCGCACTTGGCAGCAAAAATAAAAGTGATTTTACCATGCCAAAAGAACGGAATGGCAAATACTCCATTACAATGTATGATCCACCATCTGGAAGGTTTCCACAGCCTAATGGTGTTGGTACACGTACAGACTGTGAGGATGCGATTCTTTGTAGCCTACAAATTATAGATATAAAATAAGGAACATAACTCTATCCTACGTGCAGTTAAAACTTATGAGCTTGCAATAATACTCTACTTTAAATGCAGCTAATTTATGACCTTGAAAACATCCAAGAACAGAGATAAGGAAAAAGACTCTATCCTGCCGAATACCCTGTTTTTTAAATGCAGCTAACTCATGAGTTCGCTCCTTCAAGTCAAGGCCTGCATACCTACGCTTCTAATTCACCCGCAAACATATCTGCCATATTGAAGTCCCTGCCAAAATATAGGCCGAACAAAGAGTAAATAGATGATATTTTATATCCACAAAGAGGGATATAGCCTACCTGCTCACCTGTTAATTTTAACGAAGTAGTCACCTTCTGAACATGAAATTTTGTAGGACTCGTTGATACAACCACTGAAATGTATCTCTTTGGGCTTCGAAACCAATTTACCACAGCCAAGCTGTTGCAGATGTGATAGGATTGTAAAATCACCACTGTGTAGAGAACTACCAGAGGTTCCACCCCTGCTAAATTCAAACCAGGTTTGGCTGCTCCGACATGCAAAATCATTTGACCTAGATTTGTTAACAATGGTACGATGAGCAAATTTGTCTCTAATCCACCTGCAAAGACAAAGGGAGGCCTGAGTAGTGTCTTCTTAGTGAAACAAGAACTCAAAGGAAAAACATACCAGATATTATCCGAATAGATGGGGTCCAATAGGCTCAGCATCATGGGCCTTGACCTTCTGACGTTGTAAACTTCGAAATTGAACAGAATGTGGCCTGGGTTTTGCAGTATATACTGCGACCTTTTATTCGTGAAAAAAAGCTTATGCTTGTTGTCCAATGCTATGTCGATACGTGCATTGGATAAATGAACCATTGCAAATGAATTCTATATTATAATAGTAAGTATTATATTATAATATTATACCGTATGTATGTATGTCCGTGGGTCGAACGCAATTAAGGACTCTGATTACGCCACGTAGACGGTAGAGATCAATTAAAAAAAAGAAAAGAAAAGAAAAAGGGCTTACGGTTTTATTTATACCTCCAGATCGAATTCAGGGATTCTAGCAGCGGGAGGTTTTGGCGGGCAGAGAGCTACTTCCAGTTGTTGCTTTCATTATTGTTAACGCATCTGGTCGAGAAACAAGCATTACGTTTTCATTGATGGTTATCTGGTGGCCATGTTTCATGGGAACGGAGAAGCAAGAGGAGTCTGTTCATATCAGGTTTTATTCACCCTTCTATTTTCGGATCATTCCTGATTGCTAACCTGTTTCTAAGCATATTTCATTGGCTGTGGCAATAGACAAATAAAAAAGACATGCGAAGAATCATATCTATTCTGACAAGCTCCATTTGAGTGGATTTCAGGGAACCGTTTTAAAATTTCTGGAGCAAAGAATATACCATGTGTTTCTGCAACACTTGATCCTGAGGTTTGCCAGATGATTGTGGTGGTAAAGACACATTTACCAAACTACATAAAAAAATTGTCTGATATTGTAAGAGATGCATGTGGACCTTGATAATATCAGAACATTGTTGCTTTAGAAAAATAAGGTAATATATGGTTGAAACATTTACAAAGAGAGCTACTACATTCCTCTCTTAAAGCACTTTCTCTGCCCTGTACTGTCCGAGATAGAACATTGTTCCTTTATTGTTTCTGATATTTAACTTTTTCCTTCTCATTACTTATGCTCATAATATTATTTATTGTTTGCAGGATATAGGCAACCACAACAATGCTGAGTGTGTCATGGTTTGGACTTGCAGATCTGTTCACCTTTGCAGGGATGCCTGAGAGCCTGCACAGCATGTCCATTTCTCTCATGTTCATTTCTAATACTCTAGGCTACTTTTTAAGCAGTGCCATTCTCTCTGCTGTAAAGGAATAATCAAGTCTGGTTCCAACCTGGGATGGTGTATATTGTTCTTGCGAAGTGGTAAAGAGATTATACTGTTGATGATATTGAAGATTCTGCCTCCAAGCATCAACATCAGACAATGAAGGATCTTTGTAGATTTATAGACACAATAAACCATTTCCAATCACATCAGTTATCTCCATAAGTATTTAGAATTTTATGGATCACAAGAATTGAGTACATTGTAATGTTGTTAACATTTGATAATCTTGCTGAATGTCCCAAAATCATTTCCGTCATTTGATATGTTCACGCAAGTGTCATTTGATATGTTCACGCAAGTGTCTAGAATTGCTTGATATATGTTTCTCTATCCAGTATTTTCATAAGCTTCTAAAAGCTATTGTGTTGTCATCCAGCCGCAAGGTGAGGACATAAATGGCGGTTCTACCGATATCCCATTGGAGCAATGTTTTCATTGAGTTGGTTATGAATTCTTTCTAAGCCAAATCCCACGTTTATGAATAAACATCGCAAGAGGCCCAATAATTTAAGTCTTGAACACATGAAAGTAAATTATGGAAAGTAGGCTTCTTATTGCTGGCTTATCATTTATGGGTTACGAACATCGGGCACCCTAACTATAGATATTAGGACACTATATACATGAGCTGTTAATAATAGTAATTGTGTTTACTCTTTTCTTTTATGGCATTAAATGCTGAACATACAGTTGTATTGTAGTTGACACATTTTTCATGAACGATATTAATCAAATATAGACTCCCAACATAACACAATTCTAATGAAAGTGAGTTTTGACATAGATAAATAGATAGGTTTTTAATGTTCTTAAGAAATCGAAGACTTGGTTGTCATAGTTGATAATGGTTTGCTTTTCTCATTGCGGCCAAACAATTACAGGCTCCCAAGTTATGCCCAACAACACTGGGCACCGTTACTAGTTAGTCAGAATATTTGGAGAGGCCAAGAAGTTGGCCCCAAAAAAATGGAAATGTGATTCTTGATCGTAAGCTTTTGCTAGTCAAATCAATCGTTTAAATAGAAGTCCAAGATCCTGAAACCTGGCATGGAATGTGGGAGCACTTTCCGGTGTGGACCGGTGGGGTCCCACGACCGACGAAGCTGGGAGCGGGTCACCGGTCCCACCGAAAAATGCGACCACATTCCATGCCCACACAACATGGAAACTGGCTCGACACTTTTTTTTCTCTCTGTTTTGTGTAGGTCGGGCTATGGCGCCAGCGGCGGCAAGAGGCAGAGGTCAATCGAAGGCAAAAGGCTTCAAGATCCAACTTCAAGGGCCCTTAACACTAGAGTCGTCACATGATGGACCAGAAAAGGTGCATTTGCACTGTTCACTTTATAATTCATATAAAATCA
>JAANSK020281614.1:0-10985 GCA_011763485.2 Isoetes engelmannii | reverse complement strand
TCTGTATGATAACGGATGCTTCCTTATATAGGATCCTGAGTCGGAGCTGCAACGGTCTCTTCTAAATATAGTTTGAGCCAAATATAGCCTTAGTGGTGATCGTGAGAGATTCCATATTCCAACACCCCCACTCAAAGGGATGCCGTAATGAAATGGAGGTTCCCTTTGAAGAAATAGCACAGGTGGAATCTCCTATTTTCAATAACTGCTTCACCATGCACTAAAATATTATGATGATGTAATGTCTCATTCATTCCGTAAGTCTACCATCATGGCATCGTGACTAAGAAAATGTTGTATTTGCCCAGCATTCTAAGTTTCTTTTAGACATCCCTGTTAATCATCAACCAATTGATTGATGATGACACCTGTGAGTCCAACTCGTACGACAATTTAAAAAGCACTCATAAAAAGAAGATAGAACAAGTTGTGGTTTTCCTATGCATATTTTCTCCATAAGAAATGCCATGTGCTAAGGCGTATTGAATATGATGAAATTAAGTTGTAAATAAGGCATGATATAACATCCATTATATATGAGTAATTTGCACCAACTGTGCATTACGTGGCTGCAAATTCTAGGACCAAATAGGGTACCATGGGCCAATTGTGGATCATGCAAAATGTATCCAGTTTATCAATAAGGGTTCAAAGAGTTCTTATGCACAAATCTTTAACAGATGGCAAGGTCGCCTTTAAAGGCAAATTGGTTTTTCTAGAAATCCGAAGCCATTTCTAAACGCTCTGGTCTAGTGCCTTGATTTGTCTTCTAGCGTATCGACCGGTGAGAATCAAACAAGAAGTACTCTGGTGAAGGTCAAGCAAAAGCATTAGAACACGCTGTTTTCGACCTTGACTTCGGCTTGAGTTTTTTTGCGGTTATGCCCATTAGAACATACCATCAAACTTCGGAACCAAGTTCCAATCGTGTACACATCATTAATTGCAAACCATCCCCAATCATTAAGCAGCATCCCAAACGTTGAGCTTTGCAACCCATAAACAAGAGTAGAATATAATAACATTTTTATCGTCTACGGAGGCCAATAAATGATTTTTTTACAATTATCCAAGCATTGGTATGTCCCATCGTTGAAATTGCAAATCAATGATATGGAGCATGAAGTTCTCGTGTCGGAATATATGTAAAACCTATTTGTGGGGTTTTCTGCCACGTCATCTGCCACGTTAGACGGGTGAAACAACAAAAATGGATTTGGATGTGTACGTGGCGCCCACAACCGTGGGAAGTGGCGTTTCGTAAACAAAGGATTAGGCACTCCGTTTTGCTTTCCAACTGCTTCAATTTCGACATTGCTCCCTTTTTTCTCCGGTAAGCCCGTTTCCTTGTATCCATATTATATTACACTTTGTGTTTGAAGCTGCTGCATACAGGTTTTCTTCATTAACATTCGTTGAACTGCGTATCAATTCATTGCCCAAATTCTTCTGCGTCAAAGTCCAGGCCATCTATGTTTATTATCCCTATAGCCGGTTTTTTGATAATGTATATCTACGATGTTTTTGCTGGCATAGTGTAGCAGGTATTCTCTTGTTCATTTGTTAGTTTGGATATATGTCTTTGCATTTGCCGGTAATAGGTAGCTGGGGCATGACCACAGCTTAGTTGCAATGTGGGCTTGTCAAATTTGTGTGATATAGTTTATGAGGCCAAACTAATATCACTTAGTCCATATAATAAAGATTTGCATGGTGTCTGAGACTTCAGGCTATGTATATAATACAAGCAGATGGTCATTTGAGTACCTTACCAAGCTAAAGTGTAATCCCATGCTCTATTCTGCAGGTGAACAGGCATCATAAGATTGCATATGGTGCGCAGTGAATTAGCTTGGCAATACGTAAAGGGGGTCCAGATTGTTGAACAGTTTCTGCAAGAAAAATGAAGGTGCATCCATGCATAGATTGTGAATCTGAATGCTGAATCATTTCTTCAAATCAAATAGAAAACTTAAACATAGAGTTTTTGCAAGAAAGGAATAGAGGAAATTGTAAGGATGGTTTTACAGTGCAATTTAATATATAGTAATGTTGTAGTGCAATTTTAGATATGGTAATATATCATTGATCTGCTTACATATACAACAAGAAGCAAAAAAAACGCCAGTTAACAGTATGGTAGATGAGCTTTACCTCGTTCCCTTCCCTTCCGTTGTAGATGGAGACAAACACATAACAATCATGATAAACTATATCCTGCAATATAGGATATATTTTTCATGAACTACAGAATCAGAGTAGCAATTTATCATGTTTGAAGTATGTAATTGTTCTACAAGGTGGTTGTGAAGCAGAGCAGGGGGATTTGATAAAAGATACTCCATTAATGGCCTTGGCAAGAGAGTACGTTTCGTACTGACAAGTTGCAGAAAGATGAAAACCATGAAAACATGACCAAAGCTTTTGATGTCCACGACAACAAAGAATTGTCAGGAGAACTGCAGAAGTTTATAGAGGAACAGAGATACAGGCATGAGCTTTCCAAACAGCAACTCCGCGTAGTTATGAATAATCTTGAACAGTTTTTTGAAAGATATATTAGGGCTTATGACAGCAGATGGAGATGGGAAGGTGGTCTGTGGGGAGATGAATCTAATGAGGTAGACCAAAGTATGAAGATTAAAATTAAGGGCCACGTCTATGGAGAAACGTTTCCAATTTCTAAAGTACCATCTCAGGTTGAGCATGCACTTTTTATGGCACCATTACTTCTCTTAGAGATTTGAACGCCTCATCAGAAAACGATTACAGGTTGGCAGGTCTGAAGCTCCCGCAGCAGAGATGAATGCCTCTTCTAATGCCTCACCTTATCACAAAATGAAGTCACATGGTGAAGGACAGAAAAACAATTACAATTCACCAAAGACAAAGAGCTCTGGTACACCAGTACAAAAGACAGTTGCAGAGATAAACACCACTGGGAGGCTCTATTCAATGCCAGACAGCAAACCCAAGTTTACAAGAGCATATTATTCAAACAAGCAGGTATTCGGATTCTCAAATAGAAGTCAAAGCTCTAGCGAATCTTTGCAGGAGGGAGTATCTAATGCTGCCAATCTTCAAAGGACTATCAATAAGCTCTTAGAGAAGAATAAACAGCTGCAGGACATCTTGCAGGAGACAGACAGGCATGCATCACAGCATGTTAGAGGCACTGGTTCTGATGCTAAAGGAAACCAGACTTCAACCTCTGCGCTTCTATTCAGGGAGGAGAAAAAAAGTTCTAAAGAGAACCAGATGTCAACTTCTGCACTTTTAGTGAGAGAGGACAAAAAAAATGCCAAAGAAAACCAGACCTCAACCTCTGCACTTTTGTTGAGGGAGGAAAAAAAACGTTTTCAACCACACCCAAGAACATCCATAATTCCAGTGCCATTAGCTGGAATGCCCCATAATTTAGAGTCTGACCGGACTGGTAATTCAACGGAGTACCACCAGGCAAAGTTAACAGGGGGCTCCTGGAATGGAGGCTTAGCTAAAGCAGAACCACTAGTTGTAATGTCCCATGATTTGGAGTCTGACCGGTCTGGTAATTCAACAGAGTACCAACAGGCAAAGTTAACAGGGGACCCGTGGAATGGAGGCTTAGCTAAAGCAGACCATTTAGCTGGAACACCCCATAATTTAGACTCTGACCAGACTGGTAATTCAACAGAGTACCACCAGGCAAAGGTAATAGAGAGCTCCTGGAATGGAGGTTTTCCAGAAGGCTATCCTTCTTTGTATTCTTCTCCAGTTTTTGAAGAGGAAAGTGGGACACGTTCTAGTGGTAGTTTGATAGAATATGGAAGCACATCTTCTAGATCTACCAACAGTGTGAAGGCCCAAAAAGATGTTCAATGTCAAACTCCAGTTGACAAATTAAAGCAAAAAATTCATGATCATGCAAAAGAAGTGCACCATGAAGGACAAGCGACATTATTGAAGGTTTCTAATTCTACTTACCTTTGTTCTACAAATCATAGATATGTTCGTCTTTATTGTTCCCCATTTTACTTATGGAAGCATGTCTATGTTTCAGCCCATGCTAGGGAAAGCCGTGTGTGTCTCAACACAAACAAGTGGATTTGTAAACGTGGAACTCTGCGGGAAGACAGTTCCTACTAGGCTTCAGAATGAGAATCATCCAGCAGTGATGTCACATAGTAGACAATATCATCCGAAAGAACAAAACTTGATGCATTTGGGTGTTGTAGACAAAATTGGAAGAACTGTAGAGCCGCAAAGATCAAATCAATACCATTCAGAAGAACAAAAATTGCCACAGTCAAGTGGCGTGCACAAAAATGATCAAAAAACTGTTGACATGCAAAGGTCAAACTATGCACAGTACGATCCAGAGGAACCAAATTTGCTGCCCCCGAGAGGTGTACATGAAAACCAGCAAGGAATTGGTAACCTGCATCACTATGAAACTGAACAAGAAGATTCTGCAGCGGTCTCACCTGACGGGGCAAGCGAGATATCAGAAAGCTCAGCTGAGGAATCTGAGGAAAGAATGGAGGAAAATATGTTCAGGTAAATTATTATAAATTATACAATAGGGAAATATACAGGTTTGTGATCTGGATCAAACCCTCTAGTTCATATCAGCAAAGCACTAGTTATGTGGGTTACAAACAGTTATTTTTTCTGGTTGCAGAAAGCATGAAACAACTGGACCACACTCACATGAACCAGAAGGTGGTCGTGACAAAGAAGCACATGTACATCCTTCACATGGTGTTGAATCAGACAATGTAAGGTCAATATCGAGTTCGTCAGAAGGTTCTCCACGCAGTGCCAGTGAAGCAGAGGGGACTGAAGTTTTAAGGGGCTTTGGTATGTGTTTAACCACCCTAATTGCACTAATTGAACTAATTTTCTTTTACCTGCCGCATACTGTATTTTGTGTTTGTTTTAATGAGTGTTGGGCTTCAGCAGAACATTTTCAAGACTTAAAAGTGGCAGTTCATGAGCTTTCTCTGTTATGTCAAGAACAAGAGCAAATGCTAGCCAGTTTTGAGTACAGGGGAAGAGCGGATCCACACAATATAGAGTTACATGTAAAGAATTTACAAAATTCATCCAACGGCTTGGTCAGAGAAATGAGATCACAATTAGATGTTATATGTGACTATCTCCACTTGAACTCAGAGGTTTGCTTCTGAACAGCAATTATCTCTGCATATCCGTACTATAACTCAAATTCAATAGAACAGCCATCTAAATGAAGAAGGCTGGATAGTTCAATTTTTGTCTTCTACATCTTCTGCCACATATGTCGAAAACATTGGCAATCTGTAAAAAGGGGACTTAAAGGGTACTGGCTAAATATCACATAGCATTAGGTATCATGATCCACTAGAAAATAGTCCCCAAGTTTTGTCATTTACAGGCAGATAGTGAAACTTCTGAAACTTCACAGAGTTCTGCAGAAAAGGACACGCGATTAACTGACGACAAATATGTTAGGAAACACAAGGAAAATCATTGGGACAAGAACTCGGCTTTGGATAAGGACAACATGCAAGGTATGGATTACAATGTCGGTTCAAAAAATGATTACAAGGGTCAGTGTGAAAATGCAGTCCAATCTTTGAAGGCTCAGTTGCAAGAGGCTAAGAACAATGTGAGATACAGTTATACATTATAGAAATTATAAGAGACATGCTGATGGAAATTTGTCACTTTCCTTGCTCTAACGCAAAGTTTTTTATAACAGGTTAGGAATATGCAGGTCGTAGTTAATGAAGTGAAAAATGAACTTTCTAAAAGTGAGGGTAAAGCTGAAGGTCTTGGACATGCATTACCCGAGTCCAAGGGAATGATAAGCCAAACTCAAGCTAAGATTGTCCAAGTAGAAATAGGCACTGAACTTCAAAAGCAAGTTGATCACCAGAGAGATCAAATTGGTGAATTAATAAGCATGAACCGGCAGCTATTGAGATTTGCACAAACTAAAGAAGATGAGGTGCTTAAGTTGCCTCTAGCTTCAAAAAATTTGTTGACATTTATTTTTCCATTCATTCATTCATTCATTTCTTATAGTATATATAGTCTAATGGCATTTAACATGTGTTCACTTTCGTGCTGATGATTCGCATGCTGCTTGTATAGTTGGATATTTTACAGAGAAGAGTAACAGAGCTTCATCAAGTTATCTATAGAGAGGCAAAGGACTGGTAGAATATAAGGACATGTCTTGTGAGAGAAGCTTATCAAAATGGAGTTATGGTCAAACCGCAAATAGGTGCCTTAGTGAGTTATATGCAACTTAGCCCCAAATTCGGCAACATAAATTACATTGAATAATTCTGGTAATGTCAATACATTTTCTTAGAGCTGCAAAATAAATTTGCACACAATCATATGCTGCAGGGTATTTGTTTGATATGGCAAATGGAGTTGTGGATAAGACGGGATGTAGTGGTTGTGCAAAGAGTTCAGAAACAGATCCCTTTTTTTTGCAACTGATTGATAGCTTCTGTCATAGGAGCACCCAAAGGTTGCATTGCTTTATTTCTCTTTTTAATGGGCAGCTTCTGTTTTGTGAGGTTGCTAACATGCCTTTGTTCCTTGGCGCTAATCGTTGTGCCAGAATGTACCAAATACGAGAGTGTTGAGGTTGTCCACATTTTTTAATTCTTTCTTTATTAATGAAATTGGTTTTTTCAACGTTTTGTCTTGTTATTAAGGAGAAATTGCACTTAGCTTACTCATAAAATTCCAATCAATCAAGGATGGTTGTGTTTACGATGGATTTCTCCAAATTGACACTAAATACATTAAATTGACTCTAAAATCTAGTCAAACACGAGGTTTGGTTTTCATTGCGATAAAATGTTTGTAGTGTTTGTATATTCTTTTGATGATACTAAAATGTGTGTAAGTTAAAATTAATAATCGAACAAGCTGCTAGTGCACGCCCTCTATGGCACATGGGATGTGTTTTTTGGGTTTTTTGGTGTTTTGTTGTTTTCCCCGTGCGACCATCTCTGTATATTGCTAATCCGGGTTGAACATTTTGTTCTTCCCATTCGCATCTCCTCATGTGCTATATATACCATCAAACAACAATTAAGCATCTACGCAAGCTATAGGGAGTCTGTCCGCTACTCCTGTATCTCAAGACATATGTATTCTTCAATTCATACATGGATATGATTTCTCTATCTATTCAATGGTGTATATTTTTATGAGATTCTTGTGCCACTAACCCTGAAGGTGCTTTGGAGGGCTTTTTGAAGCTCCTCGACTTTAGCGTATTGTTCCGTCAAGTGTTTCTCCGCAGCCTGAACCTTAGAGTCAGGCCTGACGAGTTCCTCTTTCAGACCAGCCACTTGCGTGGTCAATTGGTCCTCCCAAGTAGCCGCACGGGCACGCTCCAAGGCCATGGTCTTCTGCATCTCGTGTATTTGCTCATCGTATGAAGCGGCATCTGCAGCAACTTTAGCCTTGAGGCCGTCGAGTTGAGAGGTGAGCTCCGTGATGGTTTCCTGCAGAGGCGCTTGGGCGTTTTTCAGCCGAAGGCTTCGTCCTCTGCAGTGACCTTCTGGTCCTTCAGCTCCGCAATTTGTGCTTTGTAGGTTGTAAGGTCCTCTTCAAACTCTTTGAGCTAGGTATCCTGCTCGTCCCGCTCAGTCTTAAAACTCAACAGCTGGTGCTTGAGCTCTACGGCCTTCTGTTTGTGCATCACCAGCTCGTCTTTAGCCAGCACCAGCTCTTGATGTTGGGCCTGTTGTATGGCCCACTGTGTTTGGAGCTGGTGGAATCACGCCCTTCCTTGAAGTAGTAGCTGTTGCACCACCACCTCTGTTGATGGAGGGCCCTGCGTGGCTTCGGAGCCAGAGACCACAACATATTGCACGGGCTACTGCACTTGAGGCTTTGGAGAGATTTTTCTTTGGTTTGGCCTTTTTCCTCTCCCATAAGCTTGTTCTCCCATAGCCTTTGGGGATGCTTGCGCGACTTCTTCTGGTGCTTAGCCCCCCTGCGGCCACTGCTACGCCTGCGCTTCTTAGATGCAACGCCCTGAGGTTCCTTCGCGTGGTCAGGTTTCTGCACTTTTTCCTCCTTGTGAGCCACTTCTATTTGTGGCTCCTGAGGCGTCTCCGTGTCTACTGGCTTGGCTTGCTACATGGAGCTAGAGACTTGGTCGTCTAGTTGTTCTGTAGGGGTGACCTGCGGCCCGTGAAATAGCGGCGCAATTCCCAGCACGGTGTTGATGAAGTGCTGGATGTGCCCCTCCCCCCCCCCCTCCCCGAAGCAGCACGCATGACGCCTGGACTTTGGTGGATCATCCCTTAGTGGGACAATCACTTTGTTCATGCGGGACTGCAAAAGTAAAGCTCAATTGATGGGCGTATCGGCACAGGCAGCGAGCACGATGGCATGGTAGATGAGCTTGCTCGGCTGCGTGTTTTTCATTGCTGCCCATCAATCTTTCTCCAGGCCAAGTGGCCGAGTTGGGGAAGGTGGGCTGGAAGGTTTTTGTAGCTCAGTGCAACATTTTTCTTGAGTTGCGAAACAGGATAATCAGAGATTTTTGCCTAAAGTATTTGCATGGGGTTGAGAAAGTCAGAAACCTGTGGAAAGAGAAAGGCCTTGTTGAGAAGCTCCTCTATTATCTTGAGAGTTTTGCCTCCCACCTTCGAGGTCACCAAGGTGTCCCTAACCCGGTAAAAGTGTGCAAACTCTTGCAGATGCTCCTCTTGCAGAGTGGGCCACTTCAATCGATTGAATTCGAACAAGCTGGCTTTTTGGGTTGCCCGCAGGGCATAGCCTAGGTGAGGTTGGATGATTTGTGGTATGTACTAAAAATATGCCATTTAAAGGGCCAAGATTGCAGGAAAAGTAGGAATAAACCTAAGGATCCTATTTCAACGGTTCGAGAAGGCCCAAAAAGTAAAATCTTGAACCCTCCTGGAGATTCTATTTTTGAACTATGAGTATCTGAAGTTTACTCCAGTCAGCCGCAGTTGAGTTGCAGAAGCATGCAATGGAAAGAATGGAGGAGGAAAGAATGTACTCTGGAACCGATGTGTTCTTGCATGCAATTTTTGTGATGCTTGCTATAATCGCTGAGCGCTTTGTTCCATTTCTGATTCACAGGCAAGGATTTGTGACTAGAATGATACAAATTGGGCAATTCCTCTCTGCTCTTGCACAAATCTTTTAACCTCCATTCTACGTCGGTTTCTACTTCAAGGTCTTCTGGAGTCCAAGTAGGAGATCCATGAAGCAAATGATGCTTTAGCATCTTGTTGAAATAGGGTTTGCTCTATTGGAGTAAGGGTTTGGAGACTTTGCAGTTCACAACTGTAAAAGAAATCCACAGGGAGGATGGGTGGGCTGAGGTGCCCTAGATCCGGCCATGGCAAAAAGAGGATCGAAGAGTGGATGGCGGATTGAAAATCAGCGATTAGCCCGAGTGGAGAGTGCGAAGGTTTTGTGAAGGCGCAAGAACGGAGTGAAGGAGAAAAACCCTAAAGACGGTATTTATATCTTGGCGAATAGGTGCATTGATGAGGAGCATTCATTTGTGCGAATGCTGAGGTGGCAAGTCGCGGATGGAGACACGTGGAAAAAATAATGATGAAAGAAAAACGGACGACTGAGGTGGCGGAAGTAACAGGAAGCCGAGTTAAAGAGGAAAAAGAGAGTGATGAGGTAGCAGTGGTGACATGATAAAAAAATGTTGCACCAAATCGGGAAAAGAGTCGTGCCCGAAATCGTATATGAGATCGTGTAGCGTGTCGTGTGAAAAATCATGACTAAAATCATGTCAAAAAGCGAGGAAGAAATAGGGTCGTGTAAATGGGCGTGCCGAAAATCGTGTAGGCTACCTGAGATCGTATATGACATCTTGTGTGTGATGGAAGTGTGAGAGGTCGTGTATGATATCGTGTCGTGCAAGAAATCATGAAGCGTGGCATGTGGATGAAAGTGTACATGAAATCAGGTGTGGAAGGAGTGGTGAAGGGATTGTGTGAAATGTCATGTGGAAGAAGTCGTGAAAAAATGCGTGTGTGATATCTGCGAAAAATCGTGCCAAAAATCGTGTGAGAGAGCGTGTCGTGTAGAAAATTGTGTGACATATCGTGTAACCAAAAAACATATGTAGTGAGAACCGGAACCATAAGACCAAGTAAAAGGAACATGAACAAAGAAAATGGAGAATCATGAAGTGAAAAATTCAAAGAGGATCATAAAAATGATCCTCAGGATGATTGGTTGGAAACGGAGTGTCTGTAATAATGACGGAAGAAGATGAAGATGGAGTAAAATGAATTGAAGATGGAGGATGCGGTGGAGTATACAGATGATAAGAGCGAAGTCTGAAACCATTGACATGTGAAAGGATGGGGGTACCATCCAGTTCTTGCAATTGAAATACCTCTGGAAATGGATTTGCTTGGAATCAGAAGGGTCCGAGCCATCTGACTTTGAGCTTGCCTGGGCGTGTTCTATATCGAGAATCAAGGAGGAGAACAGTGTCGCCAATTCGGAAGAGCTTCTTGCGAAGTTTTTGATCATGCCACTTCTGTCTTTGACGCTTCCAAGCCAGAATACGCAAGTATGCATCCCGACGAACTTCATCAAGTTGCTGCTGTTGATAAACACGTTTAACAAGGGCCGCAGAAGGATTTCTAGTCGTAGCGAGTTTGAACTAGAGTACTGGTAGCTAAAATTGGAAAGGCAGAATTACTTCTTGTCCATAGACCAACTTAAATGGTGTGTGCCCAGTTGCAACCTTGAAAGTTGTATTATAAGCCCAGATAACTGTGGATGATTTTTCCTACCAATCTGTTCTGGTCGAATCACAGATTTTCTTGAGCATATTCACAAACCATTACATTCAAAAATTCTAAATTAAATTCCCCCTAAAACCCCCTTTGGTTTGGCTGCATATTCACACGGGGGTGACTCCGGGCAACGAGAGCTGTTGAATGAGCATATTCACGACTTATGCCTTGATTTGG
>JAANSK020281603.1:0-10985 GCA_011763485.2 Isoetes engelmannii | reverse complement strand
GGGACTTGAACCCACTACCTCTGGAGTGGTAGCTGTGCATCCTAACCGAAAAGGCCACGATGATTTGGATGGAACCAGATCACACGCTCCAGACCTGATGGTTTCCATATGGTCGTCACAAACACAGGGCCATATATTCAGATTCACATGTGGAAGCAGCAGTAGACTTTTGTTTTTTGCTGCACCAATCTATCACTTCCCCTTGCAAGAGAAAACAATAACTGGTTCTAGATTTTCTATCAGACTTATCTCCTGCATAGTGTGCATCGGAAAAGCCTTGAAGCAAAAGAGGATGGGCTTTATGATATAACAAATGCACATGGTAGAAGTGCTTTGCCAATACCTAAGAGGCCTCTTCAGAGCCGGCCAATGTTGAGATGTGGGATTATCCAAATACTGGCTTGTAATAGTGGCATATGCAATATCGGGCCTGGTGTAGACCATATAATGCATCAGTGAGCTCACAAGGCTCCTATAAGACAATCCACCTAAATCATCATCATGATGAGGAGTATGGCAGACGATGGTATAGTGTAAGTGGCTGGAGTAACAACTCCTTTCCTATTTTGCATACGACATGCCTGTAACAAATTAGAAATTGACTTGCCTTGATGGATATTAATAGTCTTAGTTGCGGATCTCGGATCACTTGAATTCCAAGAATATAATGTAAAGGACCCAAGTCAGTCATGCTAAATCGTTGAGCCAAAGCTTCTTTAGTTTCTCTCATCATGGTAGAGCTATTACTTGCAAGAATAAGATCGTCAACATACAAAACAATAAGAATGGGAGAATCTTTGGACCTCTTACTATAGATATTCCAGTCTGCTTGACTCCGAGTAAAGCCCTGCTGCGTGAAGAATTTGTGAATGGTATGATATTATTGTCATGGTGACTATCTCAAACCGTACAAAGCTTTCTTAAGTTTGTAGACATGACCTTCTTTCCCTGGAACAACAAATCCAGGAGCCTGCTTAAGATAAATTTCCTCATCCAACTTCCCATGAAGAAACGTTGTTTTGATGTCCATTTGTTGAAGATCTAGATCAAGAGCAGCTGCCATTGCCAAGAATGTTCGTACAGAGCTTAGGCTCGCGACGGGTGCACAAGTTTTATTATAATCTATCCCTTTTGTCTGTGAGCATCCTAAAGCTACTAAACGAGCTTTATTCTTGTTGACCTCATTCCTTCATTGTACTTAACCTTATAAATCCATTTTGAGTTCACAGCCTTCTTCCTATTGGTAACTCAGCCAGCACCCACGTTTCATTAGCAAGCATGGCTTGATATTCTTCTTGCATAGCGGCCATCCAAGCATCATTCTTATGATTCTTCATAGCCATCTCGTACTCTTTGGGTTCATCTGGCAAAATATGACTATGGAAAGCAATGTACCCAGAGGTCTTATCGCCTTAGAGTTTTTGTACTCTTGCATGCGAGCAGTCATTTATCTAGCTCTTGCAGACCGCCTCAATTCATCTGAAGCAGTACCATCATTGGGACCCAGATCATCCAATTCTCCATCACTATCTTCAGGCTCGGATGGAATCTCAATGTCCTCTTCTCAAAACGCTACTCATGGTCTGAATTTTCATGCACATTCACATGCTCATGATCAAAATCAGAGTCACTATCAGAATTATGACTTAAGTCATAATATTTTGTCCCCATGCCTTTACTAATATCAAAATGATTTTCATCAAAACACGCACTTCGTCTCACTATAACCTTTTTTGTAGAGGGAATATACAATCTATATCATTTGGTCTCCTCTATCTGTACTGTTCGGATATAACCTTTTTTGTAAAGGGAATATACAATCTATATCCTTTGGTCTCCTCTATCTGTACTATTCGGATTTGCTTAAGTTTCAAATCCGTCTGGTTTTCCACAAATATCTTCCACTTCACAAAATGCCCGTACACTTCAGACTTGTGTTTCAAAAAGTATACCCATAACTTCCTGCTAAAATCATTAACAAATAGAAGAAAAACATTTAGTACCTCCAATTGATGCAACTTTAGCTTTTCCCCACGCTTTCATATGGATAATCTCAAGGCATTTCTCTGCTATATGGGCTTTTCCTTTAGGAAATTGTCTTTTGTGCATGCCCAGGATACATTCTTCACACAATTTATCAAGGACTCAATCTTAGGCAGACCACTAATCAACTTGTGCCTATACATCTCTTTCATCAATGCAAAGTTGGGACGTCCCAATCTCTCATGTCACAATTGACTCTTTTCCATTGTGCATGCACACAATGCTGCCTTTTGGGACCAGCTCAACCTATACAAATCTTCGTCTCTATCTCCAAAAGCAATTATAATCCCAGTTCTATTCTTTATCAGACATTTACCATATCCAAAGTGCACCAACAATCTAGCATCATCCAACTTAGAAATGGACAATTGATTCGCTTCCAATTCAGGTATGTGAAGGGTTCTCTTGAGTCTTATTTCTCCACAAGGCATATCAAGTCTGATGGTTCCAACACCTGCTATATCCAAATTTCCTTTTTCAATCTTTACTCTGCTCTGCTGAATAGCATGATAGTCAATGAACAATTCACGCTTAGGCGTCATGTGATCTGTAGCTCCAGATTTCAAATACCAAATTCCATAAGGTGTTTGCACCAGGAAACAACCTGCTTGTTGCCCAATCATTGCTTCATTATAGCAGTTCCAAAACCATGCGACAATGTTGCAGATATATTTCACAATTTGTCGCTTCACGACACCAAACAGATTTCCAAAGAAATGGACCACTACAAGCAAGGATATTCTAGACAGAAATCATTCATCTTCTAAGGATATTCTAAACAAAAATCATTCATCTTCTTCCTTCACACTAGACGATCTTTCTTTGATGTAAACAAAGGCTTTTCTGGTAGATACAAATGAGTCACTACTCTCAAAACTATCCTCGGATGCAATAGAGGAGACAGACAAAACTTTCTTCAAAACCTATGAAGCTCTATCGGCTTTTGCTCCGGGTTTCTGTTGATCATCATCCCTCTTCCGTTCAGCCCCTTCTCTTTTTCCTTCTATTCGGTTTAGGACAATCCTTAGCTAGATGACCTATCTTGTTACAATTGAAACATTTTCTCATTTCTTCCTTGCCACTCATTAGGGCCTGAACTTCCGTGATGATGTTTTTCTTGATCCCCTTTGGCTTTTCTGTTCCAAGAGGAGTTGCTGACAGGTCCATTCTAATTCCACAGTTTCCACAGACCCAACAATGTTCTTCACATTATAATTGTATGAATTGGGCAAGCCAAGGAGCAAAGCTTCTACAATCAAATCATCATCGATACCTTTGTCCATCCCCTGCAACTGCTTTGAAGCATCCAAATCCACCAGACCCGTCCCCGTAACCCGAGCAAGCCTGTTAGAAGGAGCTTCTTAAAATGCCTTTTTTTCTGTATAGTCTCGCTTTAGCTTGGGTTTAAATGTCCTGTTGATTTGTTGTGTACTGACATTACCTTCTAAAACGACCTTTAAATATGCATCATCAGATGTTGACAACTTTTAGCTCATTGCAAAATCTATGACTTGGTGGGAGTTTCTAGAAGACATCACATAATCTACTACTGTACTCTCCCTTAAAGGAGTAAAGCAGATAGAACCTTCTGACTGTGCAAACCTACATTAGGAATGACATTGTGATACCTCCATCAATCCTCCATAAATACATACTAGTCTTATAAAGGTTCTCTCTGCGTAAGAGGAGTAGGGAGTCAGTTTTAATAAAACAAAAGAGACAGTGTCTTATAGCATGCTTGTAGCAACTAGACAGGTATACCTTCCATGCCAATTTATATTATGGCATGTACGCACATTGAAGAAAAAAAAAGCATTCTAGTGGAGTTCCATCTAGTTCGCCATTGTTTGTTTTCAACCATTATGTTAATTCCATCCATTACCCTAGCAGAACTTGCTCTCGCTTCTCAACAGGAAAGCCCAATGGGGGCCAAAATCATTAAATGTCTCAAAGAAGGTGCATCATCTGAATTCATTCGTTTCTTTTGCATGAACAAATACAAGTCAAATCCTTCGGCATGAATAAAAACAAGGCAAATGCTATATTTATTGTCCATGCTGAGATAATGATGTAATAATGGCATTCTAGGGGAAAACATTATGCTTATGCATTCTTTTAAATGCATTATATAGCATTTAAGTTCCACATTCTCCATACATATTGAAAGGGCATGTCTCTTCTACAACATTCTCCATGGCTCAAGCCCAAAATGAATCCTAAAAGCATGAATCAAAATCCATATTGCAAATCACATGTGATGGAACATGGTGATGAAGGTAAATGTGGTATGGTTTCTGTTTTAGTATACATACGAGTTTGATTTTCCCCTAGGCTTTTCTTTTCCTACAAGGATAGATGATTGCTGCCATAGCATCTACCTAAATACATGTTGCATCTAGGTAGATTCTTGCCCTCACACAAGCAGGCGAGAGGAAAAGAAAAATCCTTATCGATGAAACATTTTTTCATACAATTTGAAGCATTCTTTTAGAATATTTGATGCAATATTTCAAATCAACGCAATATTGCAACAGTTGTCCCTTGGGGCAACCCAAAGAACATCTTTGCCACATGCAACTTATGATACTTAGCTCCCTTCATGTAGCCCCAACTGTTGTCCCCAAAAAAATAAACAAAAACGAGAGAAAAGAGGAGGATGATAGTATACATCATAATGATGTTTTTGAGCATATATGCATGAAAGGATTATGTATTTTCACTCTAAGATATTGGCCCATGCACACAAACACATTATTATTGCATCTGTGAGACCATCCGGTCTCTAGATGTCTGGAAGGGAATGAATATTTTGTCAATATGTTATCATCAGGACTATAAGATGTTTAATTTCACAAAAATGTTGAATATGTGTGCGTGTTTGTGATATTAATCAATGTTTGTGTTATTAACCACTGCTTTGAAGCAAATATTCTACATGATATATAGGGCCTTCAATCTACTAGTGGTGTAGATACTTAATACATGTATATTTGTATGTTTACACCACCTCATGTAAGAGTTCCCAATCTGTTGTGTCTTGAAATAACTCAAGCATTAATCTTGGCCAAATTAGTATGCATGCCAGGTTGTTGAGAACATACTATGATGCTTTGGAAGGTGAGCTATTAAGAGAACTACATTGTTTGCCTAAAGTAAAATGCCTAAGTTAATGATATGATACGATGAGTAGAGCAACATCTTTCTGCAAAGTTATGGACATGTTAGCAAAAAATGATGGGTGGGTATCTTTTTTAATAAAGGCTTTTCCAGTATGACTAATCTATTAGATGTTGGCAGGTTTTGTCGATCCAACAAGATACTTATGCTATGGTGATGGGGCGCTGACGGCAATTGCAGGAGTAAGTTCTACATTCTATATACAAATGTATACAGTGGACAACGATTATCCATCTGAGTACCTTCCTCCTCAATATGTGCCAATCCAAGTTAATCTGATGTTTGGTAGCATCAAAGAGAAAGCTTCTGTTCAAAAGAACTATACCGTTACTGTGGTTGGAAATGACACTTTGACTGATGGTACATTAGGGTTGTACAAAGTCACCTACAACGCTAAGAGTGCAGGCATATATAAGCTCTCTGCAGTTTGGACAAACTATCATGTTTGTGGTATAGATACTTCCATTCAAGTGTTGCCAGGTACGTTACAGAAGATGTAGATAAGATCGTGTTTTTATGATCATGGATAAGATGATAAGATCGTGTTATTATAAATCAGGTAATGGATAAGATCATGCTTTTATGCTAAAGTGGCGAATCAGCTGCTAATTGTTGTTGGGTACTGGTTTGCATGCGTATTTGTGTAGTTTGTTTTCTGCGAGAGTATTCCACAGTATTTCATGTAGAGATTATTTTCTTGCCTTTGATTTCAATTCAATTTAAATCGAGTACCATATTTGCTCGTGTCCCATTATTCCTCAGTAATTTGCTAGTTAGAATAATTGGTTGACCTAATCATTTTTTTTCAGGTCCTGTAAACCTTAGTCAGACCATCATACAAGGAGATGGTGTTGGAAAATATGCCTCAGTTAACGTTACAAAGTTTGTGTTTGTCGTTTTGAGAGACTCGTTCGGGAATGTTGTTAATGGAGAGGATGCTAACTTGCGCCTCAATATTTCTGGGAATGGAACATTCACCACACAGTCGACAAATAGTTTAACCAGTTCAGAATTATTCACCGATGTAGCCAGTGGTTATCTAGGAACATACTCGGTTTATTCAACAGGGAATTTTATTTTAACAGCTTATTATCGTGGTCAAGCTTTAAAGAATGGCAGCTTTGCCATTGTGGTTGTGCCAGGTTAGCATTTACTATTCGTTATACTGAAACGTGCCTCTAATCACTTAACCTACACATCACAAAGTAAAGCTTCAAGTACAGTTTGAGAAAAAAAAATTAGGCCTTAAATCACACTATTTGCCTTGTCCTATAGGGGATTATCTTCCAGCACCACGTGATGATTCTATTATCACATGGGAGGGCATACCGGTGGTAATTGATGTTCTTGATAATGATAAAACTCAGACTGGCAACAAAACATTGCTGGCAATTTCTCAGGTAAAGTTCTAATGCATTAAGCACATTCTAGGGGTTGATGTGCCATCGTCCTCATGTTTGTTACAGTCTTTTTCAATTGCAGGATCCAATAGGTGGTGCTGCTGTGATATTCCAACGACTTAATTCAGTTTATAAATTGATAAAATATACTCCAAGGGCTGGTTATATTGGTTTAGACTACTTTATGTATACAATGGCCGATGCAAAAAATATGACTGCAGAGGCTGTGGTGGTTGTTGAGGTTAGAATAGAACCACCTCAAATCACAGCTTGGCCCACCAACCTAACTGCCATAGAGGGACATCCTATGCCAATGCAAGGGTAACAAGTTCTTCTCTTTCTTCCTAACTCCCCCACTTCCATGTCTCAAAGAGTTAGCTAAGAACTTTTATTTGGATAAGATCATGATAAAGAGCAAAACTTTGACAGATGTTAAACGTTGTGGTATCCTGTTGGATATGATTAGTACTTACTTCCAACAAAATATTCCGTTGTTATTGCAGTGGTTTTGGAGGTTTCCATGCATCTTACAGCGATTCTTCTGTGGTTCTTTTCCTTACTGCAAGAGCATTTCATGGAGAAATATATTTTCCTGCTGATGCTACTCATCTCTGGCATAGCATGGACAATCAAACTTCTAATGGAACAATATTATCTATTGAAGGAAATCTTCATTACCTCAATTTCGCCCTTCAAAATTTACGATACACCGGGTAAGTAGAGTCCCCGAAACTAATAGAAATCCAAGTCTTGAAGAGGATTTAATACTTAATTAGGTTGGATATGAATCTGACTTTATAGTCATTTATGGAATCTGTTTGGATAAGACTCATTATTTCTTGGATGCAGAAATCCACATTTCAATGGTGATGACACACTGTATTTGTCGATCATGGACAATAGCTCCCAGGGAGACCAGCTATTTGTGAACATAGCAGTGGAGCCTGTAAATGACCCCCCATATGTGATTGCCCCAAGTTATATGTTTAAAACAAGTTCAGGACAGCTTGTGGCCATTACAAAAAAGACAATTCTTGGAAATCCATTGTCTCCTCCATGTTGCATTTCTGTGGGGGATCCTGATAGCAATGATGTCAGAGGTAGCGTTCTAACAGTACCCCCATAATTTTTCTGTGGCAAATAATAATCATGATTATTGTTTTGTCTCAGAAAGTACTGGTAATTTCAGGTAGCAAGCTTTCTGATTTTGACAGAGTATGTTCTATTATTATAGGTGATAAAAGGGTGCTGGAGTTGGAACTGATGCTGCAAGTTACACATGGCGTTATAACAATTGAGCTGCCAATAGAGTATGCTACAGTGACAGAATATGTTTCTGAGGGTGGATTGAATTGGGAACCAATACTTCAAGTTTATTATATTAAAGATACGTTTACAGTGTCTGGCCATGGCGTACGTTTTAGGGCACCAGTGGAAGTTTGCAACAATGCTCTCTCTTCGTTAGTGTATAGTGTATGGCACTACAATACCTGCACTATTTTTTGACCAATGTTGTTTCTTATATTTACTTTCTATCTACAGGGTACAGTTGATGGCGCAGCACTTGCAGTTGTGGTTAATGACATGGGCAACTTTGGTGTCTATCAAGAGGCACATGACTTTCCAATCCCACTAAGTGCAGAAGCGAATATAATTATCTTTGTGCAATACCCAAGGAGCATGACATACTTGCAGTGTAAGGCTGTTTTTTCTGATTGAAAAGGAGAGAAGATAAAAAAAAAATTGTTCGTAAAAAGTCCGAGGTCTACACTTAACTATATACAAGCACTAACGTTTTGCTGTCTTGCTCACTCAGAAGTTTGATAAACAGTGATATATTTTCTGACATTATGCAGATCTTTGGATGACATTTGGAGAAATAGTGACCTCCACTTTGCTAGCTGCATTGCTTATATTCGCCATAATATATTGTCTAGTTAAGATGGCTAAGAAGAAACGACACCGTTTTGACATTTATAATGCCGAAGACTTGAAAATAGACCAAGAATGTGAAAAATCAAGGGTAAGGCAGGAAAAAGAACTAGACTTCCCAGAAGATAACACTAAATGGGGTTTGTTCGGCCTTTGCAGGTGTATAACCCACTATGGATACCTACAATAGTTGTTGATAAGAAGACCAATGTCTATGAAAATAAGCTAATGTTGGAGCAGCGCCGAAGAGAAATTAAAGAACAGTGAGCCTTTCTTCATTCTAATTGGATGTTATATACATTATATTCCAAATATGGTAAATGTTTGTTTGTATTCAGATTGCAAGAGGTAGACAAGGCATTGGAAAGCTATAAAAGTACCTTTGATCTTGCTTCTACTGAAGATGCCAATGGACTCAATGGTTTGACCCAAAGAAGATCTAGTTCGTTACATAAGACTGATTATGGTTGAAGAACAAGATCACAAGGTGCGTGGATCTTTAAAGTTGTAATATTTAGAATGAATACTTAACAACTACTGTGCAATTGTCAGGCGACAATGTCCTCTTATTTTCTTTTGACTGCAAGAGTGCTTTGAACTTTTGGTCTTTCAGTTAAGCTAGAAGATGAACGGATCTCATTTGCTTCACCGTTTCTGTTGCAGAATGATATTGCAGCCTGCCGCATCTTGTCTTAATATAATGCACTTTCTGGTAATTTTTGTCCTTTGTCTTCTGAACTTTTGGTCTTTTAAAGTTTGCTATCAGTACAAAACATGCTTTTGTCTTAGGTCTAAGGAAATGGTTGTCTCAGGTTCAAGTCATTTGTTGTTTCAAGGGTGTAGTTTGACAAGGCTTTTCTTAATAAACATTTTGATTTAGGGTCAAAATGTAGTTCGAGATTAAATCAGCTCTTCTGGTATGCCTTTGAGCATTTCGATTTTTGACGATGAAAACAGAATGTTTGAGTCTGAATTTGTAACAGAACTAGGATAAGCAGACCTGCTTTAAAAAAAAGGAAAAGAGATTCTGCATCTGGATCAAACAAAGCTGAACCACTTCTTTAATCCGGCTCTATTAGATATAGAGTTCTATGTCATTTTGTTGCAAAGTGTTTATTTTATAGTTCTGCTTGCTAAGATTATATAAGTTTTAGGGTTCGAGACCAAACTAAGGTTCTGAGACTTAAAATTTTAGGGCTAAAATTCTACAAGTTACTGGACTACAATTTTAATGGCTTTTTCTAGCAAATTTTGTACATAGTTCTTGTCAAGGTAACATCCTTAAATTTCTCTCTTTTTTTCTTTTTTGCTTTTCTACAGGCACCACAATAACATGACTGATTCCTGTGATATATCTTGCGTATGGATGACTTGATTCAACAAAGAGAGCATGTGAGATCATGCAACATTTAGAGGTCTATATTGATCTGCAAAATTTGGAGGCCTGTCTGATTGTTGATGCACCTAATTGTGTGGTGCACCTCATGCAATTCCTACACGTAGCAAAAAATTGGCTTCTCAATAGGACGTACTGGATTTGCACCAACATGTAAACATCAAGATGGTACATTGCATGGGACAAAAGCAATGGATGCCATGGCTGAGACTTGCTTACCCCATTCCATCTTTAAAAATCCATGTTCTCTCAGCATGTACATAATGAAAACATGAGTATTGAGAAATTAGAGGTATATCATGCATTTTTGTTTGAAACACCAACTCGCTTCAATTGTCCTTTTGTGAATTTCATGTTATCTTTTGTGAATTTCATGTTATCTCGATGCCTCCATCCTTATTCTTGGATAAATCTTTCTTTTAATGCTCCCATTAAGAAACAATTAGGAACTTCATATGTGGAGTTTTGGATAAAAAGGAAAGATAGAAGGAAATAAATTTTTCTCTATTTCAACATCTATATTGACAATCCTTGATCATTTGAAGTCAATCCACTATCCTTATTATTTGAAGCTTTCCACTATCCTGATTTTGAATCTGCACAACTTACTGAACACCACATTGAATGCAGTGCCAGTGGCACCGCACTACTTTCTTGTAGCTAAATGGATGAGTTTATCAATGGCTAACATTACAACTAGATTGATGAGTTTGCCAAGAGATGGTGAGTTTTGGCATGTTTTGGCATATCATGAGCATGGTCGAGAAGATGGATGCGGTTTTATCTTTTGGTATATTCATGTGTTCTATTTATATGCAAACATATAAAGACATACAAGAAGTTGGATTGTATAGGAGATACGGAGATCTTGTGTCATTACTTTGAAGCTTCGCTACAGAAGCTGCATGTAAGCATAGAGAACAGGGCATTAGGCCTAGCGGCTGCGTTATTTCAACAGGGAAAAAAAAAACCAGAGAAGGATGCTCGCAATGCCTTGTCTGGCCCGTGGATCCATTTTCTAGTACTGCAGCAGAGCA
>JAANSK020281602.1:0-20545 GCA_011763485.2 Isoetes engelmannii | reverse complement strand
TATTTGATTGACACATATCATTCATACCTTTGAAGCCAATGTACCTAGGTCGACCTGCGTAACATCCTAATATGTTTGACATCCTGTAACCATGCCATGATCCATATTTTACATGACTTGGATACCATTGGACGGTATGGTCTTGGACATCATTTTATAGTGTGGGCTGTGGTCTTGTGATGCTCGAGGACGAGTATAATTCTAGTGGGAGAGATTGTAACGGACCCATGGGAGACATCTTGAGTAGATCTTGGTGCGGCGTTTCCTGATACCACCATAAGAGGGTGGGATAGGTTTCCCATAAACATCCGAATGTTTTGGCCAGTTGGTTAGGCAGGGGTGGTTAAGGAACGTTAGAATGTACATGCAGATCAGACGTCAAAAGGTAAGTGAACTTATGTATATGTACAATTTTTTTAGCAAAACCTCTCTACCGCCAATGCACCTGTTTTATACGGTACACAAAGGTGAACCCCCGGGACTTATCAGAGGCAAAATGTGAAGGTAACATCCACATACAAGTACTTGGGCATAGAGTTTCCGACTACCACATACTAGGACACTTCCATTCGGCCAGTTACGAGTGACAGCGGGTTGGAAGACACTGTATGCGATGCAGAAAAGTAGTTACAAGGCAAACCACCTGTATGATGGACCCGTCTATCACAATTGTTCAGGGTTTTGGTAGAACCCGTTCTTTTATACGGGTTGAAGTTTAGGGCCCGATCATATCCTTGGCCACCTGGAATGACCTGGAGGAGGTGTAGAAAGCCTTTCTCCCTCGGGCACTTGGGGCAAAATCCATAGTCCCCTATCATATTCTTCTGTAGGAGACATGTTTTTTTGCCTCTACAGAGGGCTGCACTCGATCGCCACATCATCTACTTTCAGAAGGTGGTCTGAATGGGCAATGGGCGCCTCTCGAACCTTGCTTATACCATGGCCATGGGTCTGCAGTGCCTCAAGACCTTTTGGAAGGAGAGATGGTCTCAGTGGATGCTTACTTCCTCAGCAAGCTTTGGGATTCTAGTGCCCCAGAGCAGTCAAGACAACACACTACTAGCACCATATCAATCCCATGCTTACATGGGTCCACGATGCTACCTTCCTACACATAAAGGAAGCGGGCGTGAGATTTCGCCACTTTTCTGTCTCATTTTAAAACCTGAAATACTCCAGTTGATTCTCGCTGGCGGCGCCGCTTCAGCAAGTTCATTCAGGGTGAACAACCCTTTGCTATAAATCCGATGGCAAGATCAAAGCTTCTCGGCAAGGATCAAGATCAAAGCTGCTTTAGTCAGATTGTACTTCCCTGGTTCAGGGCAAGATCTTTGCAGAGCAGAGTTTTTCGCAGGGCAAGATCTTTACAAGACAAGGCAGGCAGATTTTCATCGGATCTACTCAATGAAGGTCGGATCTGACTAAAGCAGCATCTCGGCAAGGATCAAGATCAAAGCTTCTCGGCAAGATCAAGGACTATGCTTTTCGGCAAGGCCATAGCCACAACCAGGGAAGTACGACGACGCCATACCTTCGACGGTGGACGCAGAGAGACATAAAGAATAAACCAAAAGTAGAGAAAAACAATGCCACGTGTCAAAATCTCACGCCCGCTTCCTTTATGTAAGGGAACATCCCAGTCGTTCGTTTTTTCGCCCTCGAAAGTCGTTCGTTTTTTCGCCCTCGAAAAATCCTGGCGGCGCACGGTTTGCTGGCGGCGGTGCTCGCGGCTCCGCCACTCACCCCACCCGCCAGCTCACCGTGCGCCGCCAAGATTTTTCGGGGCGAAAAAACTCCGGCTGGGATGTTCCCTATTACATTTGCCATGATGAAGCGGAGATTGATAGCCTCAATTCACATATGTGCACATCGCCTCTGGATTGAGACAAGCAGATGGGCCCAAAAGACGCGCGAGGACATGATTCGTCAGTGTTGCCGACAGGGCACTGAGGACGAATGTCACACTCTTCAGATCTGTCCAATGTTCACCCCCATCCCAGAGGCTAGAGCCCGTTATACTGAGTTCCCACTCGACCAGCCGCTGCATGTGCTGCTGGGCACGACTTTCGACTTCAATAGGTTCGTTAGGATCTTATCTTCAGGAGATTATGGATGAACGCACTCAGCTATGTCCCTGGACACTGCATTGAAATTGAAATATACCGATTGTCCAATTTCTCAACATGCCTATTACTGCCAAGGTTTTTCCCTGGGGCGGGTTTTTCTTAATCCTAACAGTAATTGCTTGCTGTACTCTTTGATTGGGTCCCAGGTCTCCGCTTATGCCGTTAAGAATCAGTTTAGATTGCACTTTCATTTCATTTGACCTTCAGCCATTGTTCTTGCGAAAACAATATCCCACAATCAGTTTAGAATGCACTTTCATTTCATTTGACCTTTAACCATCGTTCTTGCGGAAATAATTTGATCACCAACGTTACTGAAATGGAAAATGTTGATCCGGTAAGAAAACTTGTTAAATCTTTTAGAGCTGACAAACACTGCTTAAATTCTGCTTTGATTTAAGGATCTACCGCGTGTCACGTGGGAGGAAGTTTCTCGATTACTTCAGGTAACAACCAATGCAATACAAACTGTGAGTTCTAGTGGTGCTATGTATGCTTATTAAGGTACTACAATTTTGCATATCAGAAAATCAACTCACTGGACAAAAGATGCGAGAGCAGAAGTATTCTTATACAACTGTCTAAGGTAGGTACTTATGACTAGATTGAAAGTATTTTGTAGTAGGAGGAATGGCTAGGGATCATTTACATGCAAGACTTTGATTTTTCGCCTGGCTGGTGCATCAGTCTCAATTTATGGATGCTGAGATCCCAAATGTGAAAAATCTGACTAGAAACCCGAACCATCCTAACAAGATGGAGGGGCAACACACCTATCTTATTCCCTGAATATAATAGCCAGACATGCTTGAAGAATGTTTACAGTGCTTTTCCTTGTTCTGTTCTGTGCAGGTGCATGAAATGGTAGAACTTCTTCTAGAGAAAAGACTCTCTGGCTCGGTAAAGATGTAACATGTTTGTTCAATCTCTTAAAACATGTTATTAATGTTTCTTTAGATTAAAACATGAAGAGGACCTTAGTGGGCACTAAAAGCAGACTAAATGAATTACGTCTGGAGGATAAATGAGTAGATAAAGATCAACAACACCAAGATGCTGTTGTTGGAGGCAAAGATAGTTGCATACGCCCAGGAAGCTTATATATACACATTGAATTACATCCTACAAGTCAACATTGAAAAAAACTGACTTGAAATCTAACCAATAGACTGACACAATGCTTGTGAGCTGCAAGAGCTAGGACTGCTCTCAAGGCATCCATTCATACAACAGGAGCAAAACCCGCAGTATAGCCACCAAACTAACTTTGTGTTTGGATAAGGTGCCATCAGAATGGAACTTTGTTTTATCTGTTTCAAAGGAAACAGTACCTTTACCCTTGGACTTAGCCAAGTTATCATCTGCTATCTTAACCACTGCAGAATGATGAGGTTGCAGATTGCACATTGTGAAATTGCAGATCTTGGAATAGGTCTGGCTTATCTGCTAAGTGTTAGTAGCCCCAGAATCAACTAGCCAAACGTCCTGTTTGATATGCGCAGCAACTGTATGGAGAAATTGAGGCTCAACATCCTGCAAAGGAATATCAGGAACTTGTAGTTAAGGCTCTTATAACGGAGCTGATTGAGAAATAGGTGCCCTAGAAGTCGGCTTGGACGAGTCTTTAGCTGAAAGCTGAAATTAAACCTTTAGGTATTGATTAACATCTTTTACAGTTGTCAACAATCTCTTCTAAAGTGACCCTTCTTGCTCCAATACCGACGTAGATATGGAGTACTATCTTATTAGACTCTGTTTGAGGACACACCCCTGCTGGATCAGTGGTAGAAGATAGAAGGAGAGGAAAAGAATCCGAGGTGGAAGAAACTGTATCTGACTTGGAATAAGTCTGAATCCCAGAGTAATGAGCCTCTTTCATATGCTTTTTATTAAGCTTAAGTATTTGTCATTTTACCCTTTCAACTGCTCTAAATAATCTCTCATATTTGCACACTCAAATTATGCATCTTACCTCGAAAAAGAAGTTGACCATCCAGTAAGGCATGAGAGATAAATTTCCAAAAATGAAGAGCAGCCATGAAAAAATACACAGTAATTTTGACAAATCTGCAAGGACAGAAGCGAGCTCTATCTAATGAAAACAACCACCAAACTAGATGTAGCATAACTATGGCTTATAGTTATGTTAACAACAGGAATGCAATGCCGGCGTGCAATGCCAGGTCATCGTTAGGTGTGCAATAATACTAACAGGATCTTGAAAACATGTCTGTTTTCTCTGTTTGCTTCTCTCATTCATATGTTCTCAATGCAGGAGTCAAAGAATCATCCATGTGCGGTGAGGGTTCGTGACACCTGCTTTCAGTTTGCTGGTGACAGTACTTATTTTTGCCAGAATTTGGATAACATACATGTTTTGGTAAGCTCATTTTACATGCATGTTTCATCCTGGTACTTCATAAGCTAGGGATTTTCCTATCTGCAAGAATATTGGGCATTTTCAGTTTCTGATAATGCAATGCATTTTCTAATTTCCCTTTGTAATTATCTAAATTAGTTTGGGGCATTTCAGTTTCAAGTGTCCTCTGTTTAGAACTTAAGTTCTTTGACTGGCAGATGACCTTGCTGAGCCATAATAACCAGTTTATTGCCCACATATCTTCAAAGGTGCTCATTTGCTTTTCTGATCACTTCAAGAAATCGGTATGAGCTTCTTCCTGCCTGGCTAGATAGAAAAATGATTTAATTTAAAGTTTCTGTTGTTTTGAAATCATATGCATGGTAAGGGCCTAGAGAACAAAGGTGGTTATTGGGGTTCCCAAGTAGAATATAAATTTTAAAAAGATCCAATTATGCATTTGGAGAGCATTTACATTAGGCTAGGCAGCTGGTGGTTGTTAAAACGGAAAATGTTTAATAGTCAGTGTTGTCAGCATAAATAAGTCACTAACTACTTTGTTGAAGGAAATGCTAATCTTTAGGGTATTTGATTCAGAATATTGCTCAATGCTTCTATACATCTCCAGATGTTTTTGTCTTGCAGGTGACAGTTTGGAGATTGTTCCTTAAGATGTTATGTGACACAGCTAGGAATTGGTGTTCCTTTTCGGAAGAAAATACTAATGTGGAGGCCAGTGATTCTAATAATACATCTGTTGATAATAGAGATTTCAGGAGCATTATGAATTTGGTTCTCATTTTACAAAATATTGGAAAAAATCTGTGCTGTGCTGCTTCTGAGGAGATGGTAGTTATGGCAGTGGTAACTTACATTGAGTCTATCAGCATCATATTAAACAGTTCTTATATTCACGCTAGAGGCAACCACACAGTTGAGAAAGACAAAAAGTTGCTATTAGCCTCACTTTTGCGGCTTTTGTCTACCTCAGTTCATAATATGGAACATTTCCATGCTGATGGAACAATGGAACAAATTTCTTCTTTACTTGAGGAGATTGGATGTCTTCTAAGACCCCTTACGAAAGTAGTTCATCCACATGTTATTAATTATTATGGATGTCCCATATCAGGCTTTTTATGCTACAAGTACTTGGTAAGTTTGACAAAGACTCCTTTACTGTGGTATGATGTTCTTGCTAGATTTTTGAAGCGAAGATATTATTTGGAGTTGGTTATGGATGACTTTTTCCACTTTTAGTGTAAAGTTAAAGTTCTAGGATATCTTTTTGGCCCTAGGATACCCTGAACCAGTTCACTATCAAATTGTGCAGCCAAAACTTCCAAAAATTAGGGTCATATTGAGTTGTTTTAGCCATGCACCATTATGATTTGAAAATAATGGTACATCTACATTGAGCAATGCCTCTGCACTTTATGTCTAGATTGTGAACCTTTTCCATTCAGGAAGAAACAGGAGGCATTTCTTTGGTGTTAGATGCTCTGCTGTAAAGTCCATATCAGACAAGACAAAATAGATGGGATAACAGACATTTGGGTGGACTAAAAGGCATGCTCTAAGGGGAAGAGGAGAAAAAGCAAGAAAGAATGGACCTTGAGTAGGTGCACAATTCTAATAATGGCCTTGGCACAGGAAGTAAGGAAGAAAAGAAAACTTAACATTCTATGGAGTGTTTCTCCAGCTTTGGTTAAAGCACGTATGGATACCAATACAACCTTCTTGGCTTCTCGCACAAAAATGAGAAATATCAAGCCCTTAGGGTATGTATCTTGGCTTTAAGGCTGCATATGTGTTTCAGCAACTCTTCGTGTGAAGTTGGAGGAAAAGTTTCTTGGGATGAAACCCTTTACTCCTCTTAAGGACCAATTGGATGAGGACAAACATGCTTTTGCATTTCTTATTCTATCAGACGCAAGTAAAATAATAAATCTAAGAAGGGTAAGGAGGCTGAAGGGTCCATTATTCAACTTGCCACTGCAGCTGAATTTAGCATTGAGGTTTCCAGAGGCTAGAATTTCATAAACTGGAGCCAAACATGAGATAAAATATAACCATAATTGTATATTTTTTCTTTCTGATACCAGACTCTGATTGTTACATAGAGTTAATCTGCCTAACCAACTTAATTGGGATTTTTTTAACCCAGTGTCAGATCTTTTAGAGCCACCTCTGACCCGGCCATGCTACAATATGTTTTTGCTTTAGGCGAGTGTTCCAGGTTATGAACTTTCATGTCTTCTAGCACCTCATGGATACAGCATCCTATCACATTTCAAGGAAAATCTTACGTAATTGCCCCACCAACTGATATAAGCATGCATTCTGATGGTCAAATACGTAAAAGAAGCAATATAGCCAATGGTAGTACTTCTTCCAAACCGAATGGTCCAATTTCAAGTCCTAAAGGCATGTGATTTGCCTCACTAACCACTTGAGCAGATTTGTTCCTTTCTACTGAAACTTAGAAACTTTGAGCAAGTATCTCTGGCATCGTTAATGTTGCAAAATCACACTAAATTGTATTTTGGTTGTAAGCTTGCTGTGTAAACCCTATTGCAAAAAGCCTTGCGTTATGCTTGGATAGGCTGCCATTTGCATGAAGTTTAATCCATTAGAGCCATTTGCCAACATGTGTTGCAACATGCTTAGACCTCCGAAGACTTGATTCAGTCTTCAGCAACAAGATTGGGAGAGATAGTACCTGAAGAAGCGAGTGAGAGGGCCTTGCTATTGATTGCGAGTCTGGTCATGTTTTTATTAGATTGTGACATGGATGTCTTCAAATCAACCCTGATTGTTGGGCAATGCATTGCACTAATTTTAAGACACGAACAATGTCCAAACTCAAAAAACATTGTACCACATTGCAGCACCACTGGATGAGTTGAGACGTGGGGAATTGATTTAAGATCTAGGAAGTGGATTTAAGTTGAGCTCAGGTATTGCTCCATATATATGTACTTCCCTCAGTAACTTTAGATAGTATCCTTTGTTGCACATGGTGAACAAGTATGAACAAGTTGCATACTAGGAGGCTGCAAAATAATATTTGGTTTGCCTTAATTTCATCAAACCTGGCACCAAATGGAGTTGGGTAATGGTGGCTTTTAAAGGCAATTGGATTCTTTTGATTGGCCTTCTCAATTCTATTATCGCCCACCTGCATCATGGTCAGCAATAGAATCATCACATATTTGTAAGTACATACAGACTATTCAGATATACATCTCTCTAGGAAACCAATTCGCACCACCTAGAGACTGAAGTTGGAAGAGCAAAGCATGACACAAACAACTGGTAAACACTGTATTTTAGATGTTCTGTACTGTGTGTGAAGAGTTGAAGACCCTTCTTTAGAGGTTTTGTGTCTTAGTGAAGGGTATTGTAGAGGTTCAGGTGGGATGGCGCTATATTGAAGTTGGAGCTTCCGGGGATGATTCAGGTGATTAAAAAAGATGACTTGGCACGCTTCATTTGGGTTAGGATCAAAAGACTCACGTCTCAGACTTGTACATAGCAGCCTGCTACTTTCCTCCTTACCAGTCAAAAGTACACAGATCAAGAGACAAATGATGGCTCCTTCCCGCTTCTGGCACTCTAAGAGGATCTTGTAGAATTCGCCAACAAAGAAGAGGTATTGCTGGTTGGCAATTTCATGCCGGAACATTGGTCACCAGGTGCATTTGATTGATATGGACAGAGATCCCATTATCTTGCTAAGTCTCCACCCTAGGGAAACGCAAACAGAGTTCCGAGTCTCAGTTGACAAAGCTGCTACAATCGCCAAGTATGGGCATTGCTTGCTGCAATTGGAGCACGTACATAATTTAATTATCTCTAATGGCCTTCCCTATTGGCCTCTATATGATAAGTTCATCTGTGCTCCTCACAAAGGGGTAGCAGTGTAGTAGACTACTTGATGGGCACTTTTATTTATCAGCCAGATTAAAGTGTTTGTATATAAGACATCCCTCCATATGGAGACCATGCTCCTCTGGCCTTTAACATAAAACCCTCACATGTCTTGCAGTCTTCACCACTAGAGAATGCCTTTTACCATCAGTTTAAATTGGATGACTCGCTAGACCCACTTTACAATGAACATCTCCAACTGGGATTCAATCATTGGATACACTCAAGGAGAAAGCGTTTAAGTTTGCTAAATCATTATATCAAGCTGCTCTATGTACCTATCCTTACAAAGTTCGCGCCCAAAAGCCTCGAACCAATAGAGGGCAGATGCCGCAGAATTGGCGTTATGACAAGGACTGTTAAGGCTTTCCATAAACAGCTCAATACGCTTTGACTTGTGATGATGAGTCATTGCAGCCTCTAAGAAAGCTTATAAACACAAAGTGTGGAAGGACATGCTGAGTCTTCTATGTAGCAACATTCAGTTTTGTAAGGAACTAATGTTGATAAAACAAGCCTGGCCACTCACAGACCTCCAGATTTGAAAGTCTTATGCCACATCTCTTTTGGATGTCTCCACGCAAGGACTAGTGGAGGAGAAATAGTTGGTCAGAGGCCAGATTCTTCATCTTTCTTCTCCATACTGCTCATCTAAAGGGCCATTGAGAAACTGAACGAAGGAAAGGAAAAGGACTGCAAGGAGCTACAGTCAGAACAGTTAATTCATGGCATTAATACACTCGCTCCACTCATCATTGGCCTCATTAATGAAGCCATATTTGCTGTATTCTTAGATAATTGGTCTTCTATTGATGTTTCAAAACCAATCAATAAAGCAGGTGATTCCAGGAATCCTGGGAACTATTGGTCAATGATGATGATTAGACGCGTGGTGGCTAAGCTATATGGGACCGCTAGAGCTGATTGTCAGCAAACATGCAGGGGAAAGAGTTTTGGAAAAACTTCTCCGCAATAGACTATATCTTTACTTTAAGAGCTGTATCAAGGAAGCAAAAAAGAAAGAGCTCTCTGCTGCTTTGTGGATTTCTGTAAAGCTTTTGATAGAATTCCTAGAAACATACTATTTTAGAGGTTGAAATGTTTAGGGATATCAGATGATCTTATTTAGGCAGTTCTCGTGCTTTTTGAGAATGTCTAGGGCAGATTTAACCAAATGGTCGGAGCAGGTGATGAGTACAATGGGGTAAAGCAAGGTTTTGTGGTTAAACCAGCGGCTTTGTATGGCGCACAAGTTTGGGCACCTGATCTCAGAGAAGATGAGTGAAATCAATTTAAGAGGCTCCAAATATAGTGATGTCAAAAATGATCAGGAGCAAAGCCTCAGTTCCACTGACATGGTATTGGCAGAATTTGCAGCCAACCTCTGGAACTTAAAGTCGTGATTATGGTGGCGTCTTATTTTAAATAGACTCCAGTCTTTGGCTGATACACAAAAGGGAAGGCAAAGGCAACTCAGGTAAAGTTAGCTGGTTTTCCCGCACATGCAAAATGTTCAATAAAATGGGCTCCCAATATATCACCTTCCACCATTTAAACACAGTCGCGCAGCTACCAACACTCGCTCAGTTCCCAATAATCGTTTGGAACGCATATGTATGTAGCAGACAGGAGGACCTCTTCGAATCAGAAGACAATTCTACTGGTCAATTTGTTGAATATCTCTAGAGATGGTTCCCCTCCAACGTCCTGGGTGCTAACATACCCATTTGTCACATAAACTCAGGAATGTATTGGGGCATCTCCTTGTCTCGTCTCATCAGTTAGAGATTGAAGCTGGCTGGGCTAAGGGCAGAGCATGTGAACAAAGACTCTGTCAAATGTGCAACATAGGGAGGGTGAAATCAGAAGAAGACTATCTTTTTGTGTCCAGCATACTATGAAATAAGGGGAAGGACCACTGTCTTCTGAGGGACCCACACTTTGAGGCAGCTCATGAACTTTTGAGGCCAGAAGTGCCTTGCTTTCTTTAAATATGAACTCAGTAAATTCAGAAGAAATCTGCTCAAACAAAAATTAGCTGATTCAGAATCAAACAAACAGTGTGACTTCTTCTTTCCTGCTTGTTCCGACATCATTAAACAGTAATACGAGGAGGAAGTCAAGGGTCTGCTGGGTACATTAAAACTCGTAGGATACAGAATCATTAATAAGCTTTATTGCTAAGTTTTAGTCTTCCTTTTTTGCTAGATTTAACTAGCACTTTCAACAAGGAGAATGCTTGTAGATGTTGAAGATTTGCTGTATTATTTGGTCTCATAGACCCTATGTGTCTTTCGTAGTATTAAACTCTTCTTTTCTTTTGTTATTTTTTTAGCAATCATAATACTGAAGGAATAACTTTAGGAACCTATAAAAAAACCAAACAGAAGACTGGAATATTGCAAGTCAACTTTGTGCTACTTTTTATGCTTTCTAGTTTGTATCATTATGTGCTCTCTCCACATTTGTACTATATTGCTTCCTTTTCTTGGTCACAATTAGTGTACAAGATATGCAGTTTTTTAGCAAAGTTTCTACTTCCGTACAGATTGTGGTCTCATACACAACTTGATCTCCTATAGACATTAGTGAAGTCTTTATATATGTTGAGGATACAAGTAATTGTGCAATTCCCCAGCTATTGGATGAAAATGTTGGGCATTGATTGCTAATAAAAGTTTATTTGGAAGTCGGTAGTTTATTTCTTATGCTTGTCTTAAGATATGAATTACATGAATTCCTAGAGGCTAATATTTTGTTTCTTCATTTCTATTTGCGCTTTGAGTTAACTGGGTAGTTTATTTCTTATGCTTGTCTTAAGATATGAATTACATGAATTCCTAGAGGCTAATATTTTGTTTCTTCGTTTCTATTTGCGCTTTGAGTTAACTGTCTAGATTATTGCTCAAAAGTATCTGTTTCTTATTACAGATGGTGTTATTTAGGCTTTCAAATAACTTTGAAACAAGCAGAGTGCTTGCCATCTGCTGCCTTGAAAGTCTTGGTGCTACTGTTGAGCACATTATCAATGTTTCCATCATGCAAAGATGTCCGGCATCATCAAACATGCTGTTGTTTGAATCTCCTTTTATATCATCTTTGCTTCCAAATCTTGGCCATGCCATTTCCTCGGAAACAAAGGTCCTTTTGTCGATGCACCTACAAAGACGTGCCTTATACTTGGTGTTTAAAGTTTTTATAGCAGTAAGTCACATGCCAGAGTCTACCCCTATGGAAAAGGAAGGGCCACAGCATGTGGGAATGGAACATGTGCCCACTTCTACTGAAAGGGACTTAAATCCACCACAAGCGGCAGGAGAAATATTGATGGATTGGGCAGAAAGGCAGATCTCTTCGATGATGCATGCAGCACCATGCAGTTTGAGTAGCCAACTAGGACAAGCATTCATTGAACTCTACAGTCATGAGGTCTGTAAATAATACAAGAAAATACATGATGTGCAGCATTTTAGGCTTCAAATCTAAGCGTGGCCTTTTGCAGGATGATATGATGATCAAAATGTTATTGCTTCTTCTGGATTTTCCAATGGCCTTAAGTTGTTTTGAGTAAGCAGCTTTAAAATTAGCCAATAAATTAAAGGATTTGTATCTTGATTATATTTAAACATGCAAGGCCGATGAACATCTAATTGCTTACAATAGAATCTAAGGCAATTTCCTACTTTCATCTAGATCCTATAGTCTATCAATTTAGAAAGCTGTGACACTGAGGCAGCAAGAATTAGCATGCATTGTGTCATGGAATATGAAGGGCATATGTTTTGCCCCGATTGAAATACGAAACATGAAGATGTGCTTATAAGCCGCTTAATCAGCAAACATTAACTTCCTGACAATTTGTATGCAGAAGTAAGGCACGTGGTCCTACATTGAAATTGCTAGAGTCGACCTTTGCTCCATTAACACTCTTCCACATGTTGTTGGCAGTGGTATGAACGACGTTGTCTTGCTACAATTTATAGAATGCCTTTCAAGTAACTCGCTTTCATATGCCTCTTGTCTGCAGATATCATATGACTATTCCGTCTTAGTTGATCTTTTAATAGCACCAAATACAGGAGATACCTTCTTGTGCTATCTTATGAGGTATGACTTATTTCTTACAATGCAAAGCCTATTTTAAGATCTAAAATGTTTACTTCTCTTTCTGGCTAAGTAATCTTTACCACCACTTTACCATTTATTCCCAATTTACCATTTAGTTTACTAACATGTTTGCAGTACTGTGCAGTTGCCTCCGCCTTCTTGTCGGAACCTGGCCTACCTTCCTGCATTCAAAACCTGAAGGCATATTTTCAAGCATGCCTGTTCAAAGGTCTGGAAGAAAACATCATACATCCCAACATAGAGAAGAGTATGTCTTATTGATCAGAAGTTGGGTGTGCATGTGTTATGAGTTTCTTAAAAAACCTTATCGTGGATGGTATGTGCAGAGCATGGGACATTTCTTCTGCCAAGGCTGGTGCATGTTTAGAGAAGTTGGCCAATGCCATTGAAAAAATGCATGGTAAAGAGGTTTTCCCATACAATCCACGTCCACTTCTTAGAAGGTATATTCTTACTTTCACTTCTTGAATTTTTCTCCTGGCTTTACATAATAATAATTTATATAGAAGTAAATTGCATAATCAACCTGCAGTTAGGACACCGTAGCTTTTATTTGAGAGTGAGGTAGCTGTCAGAAAATAAAGAATATCACATTTTACATTATGTCAATGAGCTGGTTTATCCGAACTGACCTTTATGTTATCTGATAAATACATTATCCAAACTCATACTACTTGTACGTGCTCTAGCAATCTGGTAATATCAAAGCCCGTGCATCTGCACCAGCTATATGTTCTGTGTGGATGTTGGGTTGCTAATTTAACTATGTAATATCGAGGATAAGTTAACTTCTATTTTTCGTTGGAGGATGTTTTGTTGCTAAACAATGTTTGATTATTGCTATTAGGTTTGAAGCAGCCAAGCAATTCTTCAAAGGTAGCATACATGAGGGGAGGGCAATTGCACAAGAAAGATGAAAAATACATCTTCCATCCCAACAAGTGCCAGGTGCTCAAAGCACCAACAAAATGAGAGGCTGCTGCAGTTAAAGTAATTACCTTGAAGTAACTTTCATTCTAACACAACCTGTAAGGTTTCTTTCTCTCCTAGCAAGTCTGCTCATTCTTGCGGTATGCCCATGTCTTGTATGTCTTCACTTAACTCTAGCTTGGAATGCAGAATCTACTTGTCATTTGCTTAATTGATGGGGATCAACATCTTGCAATGTTGAGCAGTTATACAGAATATATATATGGTACATTTATAAGTATGAGGTAGTAAAGCACAATAAGGTATGCATGTACTACTTGAGGTAGTCCACTTGGAGAAGAAGGGCTGGGAGTGTTTCTTTTAAAAAAAACTACGAAATGCCCTTCAATTAGGGTTAGGGCTATTGGAAAAAAAAAAGTCCCCGAACCAGAAAGCTCCGATCAACTAAAATACGATCTGTTATCTGATGTGATCAACATACAACATACCAAAATGCTTAATGCTTTGTATTTATCGAATTGTCCCTTGTGAAAAATGCCCGAATAGAAATCGCTTCTTGAGGTCCAAAATTCGGAGGATCGCTCCACTAAATTTTCGGTCAAAATTAAAAAAATCCAATTTGGATACGTAGATGCAGTAATTTTTTTTGGTAAAAATGCTTTGATGTAAAATCCAATAAGTTTGTATAGGATTTAATGTAAAATCCATGAGGCTAACTTTTGCAGGCAAACAAAGTCCACAAAATCCTCCACAAAATAGTGGAGCAGGAGAAAGAGGAGGTGCTCGTGCGCCTCAAAAGATTTTATACAATGCACCTCTTCATTATGATGGCTCTTGGATGGGCGGATGGACGAGCTTTGGACGGGCGCTTGGACAGGTACACAGGTTAGTACAGATTGATTTATAGGATTGATTAATTAGGAAGCTAAGAATCATATTTGTATCCTCATTAAACGAGTATGGAAGGATATAGGGATAGATGTAGATTTAAGTTGAGACTATGATAGTTGGACCGGGGAAGCACAGGAATACAAATGCATTTATCTGTAATGTGTTATTCGACTTCAAAAGCGGATCCGACTAAAATCGAGGATGGAATCAGTGGGGGGCAGCATTGGTAGTATGTGGGAAATTGACGGGAGATTGAACAGATAGTGCACAGTGCATATTGATTCGTGGAAGGTACAAGATAGACGAAATGATGCATTTCAAATTTCAGAATTTAGGGACGTGGGGGACGTGGAAATCAACAATTTTTTTATAGGGGTATGTTTCTCTGTAAGACATTTATGGGTAAGGGCTTGATGAGCCCGTTAGGGCGAACCAAGCCCGTTAACGGGCTCGTCAAACCCGGGTTCGCCCGCTAATGAGCTCGTCAAGCCCGCACCTCCAGAAATGTTGTGCAGGGGAACATTCACCTTACATAATGTTAGAGTGGAGGTAATTGCGCGATGATGTGGCCTAATATACACTCACCACGTGACATCTGAAGAGGAATTGCCCCATGAATGCACCACAGGACATTACAGGAAATAATATAGGTCTGAAATTGGCAGTAATTGCTTCCACCCGAGCATACATTTTTCAAAATTACCCCGTAACGAATCATATAATTAACTAGACATACTTAAGGGTAGCAATATAGAATATTCGAGTGTAGCTAATAAATGCCAAGCTGGATGTACGATTCAAACAAAAGAATATTTGAAACGAATTTTTAAGATCTTTATTAGAAGGGAAAATAAAGGATATGACATATAAATATATAGGGTAGGCTAGTATAAAGGGAAAAGATATTAAAGGATAAAGGTGTAAATATATGGCACAACACAAGGTGTATTAGGTTACGTGGAGGGCTCAATGTCAAGCCTTAAAATTGAATGGTAGTATCTCAATTTTATAGAAGGGCAACTTTTGGAGTTGCCGTTTATAGTGAAGGGCAATTTTGTCATGATGCCATTTATTTGAAGGTTAATTTTTTTCTCATCCATTCACTAAAATTAATGATGATCATGTCATAGTCTGCATCTGCCACGTCAGGTGATGATAATGATAAGAACAACAAAGTTTCAAGAGTTTTCAGATTCAAAGATTGTCGATTGTCATCCCTTATTAGGTTTTGCCTCCGAAATCCACGTTCACATTCTACAGAAGATGCTGGAAGAACTAGAATTGCTTGCCATAACTTCATCACATCATCATAGAGATCAAAATAAAAATCACAAGTCCTACAAGCATCCGATAAAGTCTTCATGTTCTTACGACTTTGTTGCACTTGTAATCTTACCACAAATGAATATGCTTGTTTTTTGCACTTTTCAATTAAGAAATGCATATTTCCCTTCGAGATTACAAATCTTCCCCTCGATTAGCAAATATTTGCTTCAAACATGATATAACTTTCTTCACAAATTCTTGGTCAACTTTGATATGCGAGGCAATTTGTATCTCCAAATGAAGACCCGCCACTTTATATTATATCATGGGGGATGGCAGGTGTCAGCCATGTTGGAGCAAGATGTAGCAGCCATGTTGAGGACGCAGAATTTCATGTTGAGTTGCTTGGATGTTGCCTATGAATTGTGCTTTTATATCCCAGCAACATGTGGAGGCACACCACCTGGCATTGTGCGAGCGGAGAAGATTGGCAGAATGATGAAGAGGTTTTGGGACACTGAAGAGAACATAGAAGACGTGGTTGAGTCTAATCATGAGAAAGAGATGAGCAAGATCTCCCAGGCCGCTAACATTGTTGTCCATGCAGACACCTCGCTCGAGCCTTGCCCGACCAGTTGAACAAAGATGACAATATTGCTATGAATTAGGTCGTGAAGTATGTTTGTGTGTTTTCTTTGTTCACAAGTACATATTCTTGTTTGTGTAGGACATATTGTTGCCCCCAACTGTATGCTTCAAACTGGTTTGCTCCAAACTGTGTGCTTTGGTTTGCTCCAACAATCTGCTCGAACCGTCTGCAATTGTCCTCATTTGGAGATACAATTGCCTCGTGTGTCAAAGTTGGCCAAAAATTTGTGACGAAAGTTACATCATGTTTGAAGCAACGATTTGCTAATCGAGGGGAAGATTTGTTAGCAAGCACAAAATTATTCTCCACAAATGAATACCCTATGGATTCAAAAGAAACGGAAGACCAAACACATAAGTGGACTACCACTTTATGCAACAACTTTTGGGAAGGAAAATATGCATTTCTTGATATTGAAAAGTGCAAAGAGCAAGCATATTCATTTGTGATAAGATTACAAGTGCTTGTAGGACTTGTGATTTCTATTTCGATTTCTATGATGATGTGATGAGGTTATGGCAAGCAATTCTAGTTTTTCCAGCATCTTCTTAGAATGTCAACGTGGATTTTGGAGGCAAAACTTGATAAAGGATGACGATCGAGAATCTTTGAATCGGAAAATCCTTGAAACTTTGATGTTCTTATCATTATCATCACCTGACGTGGCAGATGCAGACTATGACATGATCATTATTATTCTGAATACTAATAGGAAGGCTTTTAAACTTTATATACGAAGTATACATGAAGTATTTTTGCTTTTGTATCAAAGATGTGCTTGTTTCTTACAGTTGCAAATTTTTCTAGTGAATGGCTGAGGAATAAATTAACCTTCAAATGAATAGCATCGTGACAAAATTGCCCTTCAACAGGAAGGAACGACAACTCCAAAAGTTGCCCTTCTATAAAATGGAGATACCACCGTTCAATTTTAAGGCTTGTTTAACACACTAGTCTTAGAACAAATATGTTTCAAGCTCAAAGGCGCCCCAGTCGCATTTATTGTAAGGTGGTTGGGGGCAGGACCCAAAAATATATAATTTCAGTTTGATTGTAATATATTTGCCTTACGAAAAGATGCTAATATTTCCGCCCTAAGAAATAACTTACCTTCGGATAGTTTACATTTTCCTCTTTGCAAGATGCGTGAACGAGGATAGGAACAGAGCTGAAAAAGGATGGATAGAGACGGCCTTGAGGTGAGAAGAGGAGGAATCGTGTTACAGAATCGGTCAGCTGGATATCGCAGAACAGATATTACCGGATTTATCTAGGTGAAGGTATTCGAGAGATCAAAGAGGAGGCTGTTCAAGATTTGACAGATTCAGACTGAAAGGGGCTTTGCCGAATGCAGAATTCGTTTGCAAAGAGAGGGAATCGAAAGTGCAAGAGCAAGAATCGGAGGTCCTTTGCTGGAGGAGGATCGGATCGAAACAGGGGGAATCATCCGGAGGAGCCGGATTTGGGTCTTGGTGCGGCTGGATCAGGAGGACTCTGCGCCCAGCATCGGAGTGAAGCACCCGGATCTGAAGCGTCATCTGTTGCAGACATTGAACATGGTTGTAGTGATTGGCCTTGTTGATGTAGCTTGGACTATCGAAGAGAATCCTATGGTGTTTGTGCAGTAGATTCAAGCTATCTGAATAATGCCAAGAATCAAACAGGATTTTGATCTGTATCATCTAGGTTTACAGCCACTATTTTCTGTTCTTTTAGTCCCTTTCTTTACCAAACCCTTCAGCCTTTTTAGTTGCCAGTAAGGCTTGCATCATCTGTTAATCTGTAATACAAGAGAAAGCCAACATGGATCGTTGTCAGAGGGTCAAGAACCCTAGGCCAGACATGCTACTTTTTATTAGACTGTTTCTTCTTTAACCTGTCTTCGTTATCAGAATGTGACCCATCAGCCAGACTCTAGCTGACGGCTGTCTTCTGAACATATTTTCAATTGCTCACGAAAACAGTCTAACTTATCTCGAGAGAGTGACTTTGACAGCAAATCTGCTGTCGTGTCTTCTGTTGGACAATAGAGCAAGTTACTCCATTTTTTACTTGCTCACGGATAAAGTGATATCTGGTGTCAATGTGTCTCGTTCTTGCATGATAGTTGGAAGAATAGGCTAACTCCACAGCACTCTTGTTGTCACAATAGAGAATGGTAGGTCCTCCTTGCGGAAGCATGGTTCCCCTTAGTAATTCTCTTAACCATATTACTTCTTGTGCTGCAGAAGTAGCACCTATGTACTCGGCTTCAGTGCTTGATAGTGCAACTATAAGTTGCTTTTTACTCTTCCAAGAGATAAGACAATTTTCCAAATAGAATACGAATGCTGAAGTGGATCGTAATTCTTGGTTCCTCCAATATATCTCATTATTCTTTTGACAGCAAGCCAATGAAGGTGTCCTGGACTATTCAAAAATTGGCTCAATACTCCAACTGAATATGCTATGTCTGGCCTCGTGTAAAGTGCCAAATAATTCAGGGAGCCAATTGCATGTCTATATGGAACAACCTTCATTGCATCCCTCTCTTGCTGTGGAAGAGGACATATCATTTATGTATGAATTCCATAGGTGTTGCTGCAGGATTAGCTTGATCCATTCCAAACCTATTCAAGATATCATCAATATAGCGTGCTTGACTTAACTTCATCCATCCATTTTTGCGGTCTCGAATGATTTGAATTCCAAGGAAGTGGTGCACCTCCCCCATGTCATACATCTGGAACTCGGCCGATAGCTGTTCACTGTCTCTCACCCACTGTCTCTCACCCAGTGAATATTTAATCTCGCGAAGCAAAAGTTTAAATCAAAGTAGGACTTGAATGCAAAGATCCACATACCAAATCATTTTCTAGCCAGGCAGCAATGCGATCAATGCTGGATTCTCCAATCTCGAAAGTTTTCAAAGTCATTTTGAGTACTCTAAAATAAGTCTTTCAAGCTATAGAGACCTCTAAGTAGATCGAAATTGGGAAATAATGAGATTAGAGTAACTGTCGAAGTAGTATTAGCTTGAATCGGTCGTCGGAATGACAAAAGGAAGGAATAATGGCATGTGCCGTTGCCTAAAATGAATATTTTGTCTTCTTGAAGTAGTTTTTGTTCATGTTATTATTATTATTTTATCACCGAATGTTTCCACTTTATAGAATTCAATCAAAGTACAAGACAATCAAAACATTCACGGTTGCAAGAGGTTATCCAAAAAACACTTTTATTCTCAAGAAGCGTCTCTCTTACAACAAGCCTGGGGCCTTTATATAGCCTCCCACAAAGTGTGTTTTCAGATCCTTCCATGTCATTTCTAATTGTTCAAGGCTTAAAAAGCCATTATTTTTATATTCTATTACAAATTAAGTTTCTACTACAACATAATAATAATAATAATAATGACAATTATGTAGCATCTTCTAAAGTCTTCACTGGATTTGCATGGTACTGCTACTTGTTACTAGCTTCATGTCTTCTTTTGCGTTTAAAATGTCCACCATAATCCTCAACTTCGTTGTCACTTACATCTTTGAGATCTTCATCAAAAGTCAAGTTAAGCTCGTTTTCATCGTCCTCATTATCATGATTATTCCCCCTTTAGTGTGGAGCATGCGCTCCACACTCTCTTTAGCAAATGAATGTGCTTGTAGTTTTGATAGAAAATGTAAATTTGTTGTTTTCTTTTGCCTCCAGCTACAAGTTTGACATCATAGTATGCTGGTGAAGCTTTTATAAGAAAGCCAAATTCCGCCATCTTTTCAAATAATGCCATGTGAATAGCTGGTACATGATTTGCTTTAAGGAATAATGCAGTATCCATCATGGTTTTTTTGCTTGTTTGGTTTGGATTAATATTGATAAGAGTATTTTTAGCACGGCTATGTGATTGGATGATCAGTTCCAGTAGCTTGCAATATTTAGCTTGTTGATAAACAAGTGGGTCAAGGCTATGCATAGCTTGATTAATAAAGGTATTCAAGTTTTGAAGTATATTTTTGGTGCTAGACCAATCTTCTCCAGGAATTACTACCCAATTAGTTTTCATTTCAGTTTGATCCCATGAGTTTCTTGTTTTGAATCTTGGATCAAAATTGAAGTTTGCTTTTATTATTTCAGGGGCACTAAAATAATTATTAGCAATCTCAGGATCATTAAGATATGTTTTTCTCCAAATGTCGTTTGAAGCAGATTTATTGGTGGAATAATAAACAGGTCCAACCAATAGAATCTTCTCAATTCATGGAGATAATGTATTCTTTAGGTTTTTGG
>JAANSK020281591.1:0-10985 GCA_011763485.2 Isoetes engelmannii | reverse complement strand
ATATCAATGTGAAAAGCTTTTATTTGATTCAATTTTATTTTGCTACTAAAGGTTTGTGAATAAAACATAATTGTAGAGTATATCAATGACAAAAGCTTTTATTTGATTCAATTTTATTTCGCTACTAAAATTATTTTTTCTAAATTAATATCAGTCTCACCAATTTCTTTCCTTTATGTTCATGCAGATTATAGAATCTCCCAATCCATCAATTCCACATGACATTCCTCCGACGCCTGAAGTCAACACGATGTTGATCCAAAAATTACTATTGTACCAGAGAACCCTACAAATGAAGATCAAGTTCAATTATCTCGCCACCAGTACAACCACCACCCGCACATGGCGGAGACCCTATTGATGTGTTGTCCATAACATATATAGCCATCTTGGCTGCTATGATACAATGGGTTCAAATCCCATAAGATGTGCTACTGATGTTCCTTTCTGTTCGATGCAAATTGTAACCAATGCAATGATATCATTATAGTTGTTTTTCTTTTTCTATTGTATCTTTTTTTTTTCTTTTTTTCTTTTTCTCTTTTTTTCTATTTTTTTTTTTTTTTTTTTTTTTGCAATACCATTTTTAAGGCCCCGAAGGGGCCAAAAAAATTTCAGACAAAATTATTACCCTTCACATTTATATTTAAATTCCCCCTAAAACCCCCTTTCGTTTGGGTGCATATTCACACAGGGTTGACGTAGGGCAGCGAGAGCCCCTTTTATACCCCCTAAAATAGTATAATACATGCATAAATCAACACCATTGAGTACATTGCCTCAAACCTTATAGTATTTTGCAACTCTCATTATACAGTATAAAAAAATGTGTACGAGCATACCCCAGAAACATAGCGCCGGCCGTGGCAAGGTTCATAAGAAATATGGTCTTGCGTTGTGAAGTGGAGCTGACTGACGGTGTAGGGCAGGTTGTATGCACTCCTTTACTAGTATCTTTGATGTCCTAGACACTAGGAGTATCCAATGTGGTATGCACCCACCCTATCCAATTTTTTTGATATTGTTATGAAGAACATCAGTGCTGAATCTTTTTGAATAGTGCGCTTTGCATGACTAGAATATAATTTTGTAGTCTCCTCAGTGTTAGTTTATATTGGAATACACGAGGATGAATATAAGAATCCTCTTCCAACTGGGGTTCAACATGTGCTCGTATATGCCACAAAGATTTAGTTCACTGTCGCTCCCGTCGAAGACATCGAACTCAGATCCTCATTCGCCGCTCATCCTCAACAACTGCCACCAACTCCAACTCATGATGAAGAAAAGGCAGGCAGGGAGAGTGAGGCAATGTCTGCGAAGCTGGTCCTTAGCAGATTCAAATACAGGTATGCCTGGGAATATAATCATAAAGAATCAACTGGGTCCTGTAATAGCTCGCGCAAAAGCTGGTACAACCAGTCTTTGATTACTTCTCTTCTGGTTCGTAGCAGATTCAAATACATGCATGCCTTGGAATATAATCATGAAGAATCGACTGGGTCCTGCAACAGCTCGTTCAGAAGCTGGTACAACCAGGAACATGAGTCTTTGATTACTTCTCTTATGGTTCATTTGGCTGAGCTGCATTGATCATAAAAGGTTTTGCATTGTTTTCAAACATGAATTGGCCAGACCATAGTGCGTACTGGGCATTCTTTAGTAGGCTTAACGGCCTGCTGAACCTTAGTCCCCGTGATCGAGCTCCTAGGTGCTAACTGGCAAGACAATAGTGCGTACTGGGCATTCTTTAGTAGGCTTAACGACCTGCTGAACCTTATAATGACTTAGTCCTAATGACTTAGTCCCCATGATCGAGCTCCTAGGTGCTACTGACAGGTGGACAAGCTGCACAAACAAGTTAAAAAACACCTGAAGGAGTTCCTGATGTGGACTATGAGGTATGAGGCTATTAAAATGCTGAGTTCAACCTCGACATGCAACAACAATGAGTTTAATACCCAAGGGTTTAACCCTTTTGATTTTGACCCCATGGTTGGTCCTCGACGAGTTTAATACCCAGGAGTTTAACCCTTTTGATTTTGACCCCACAGGTGGTCCTAGGCCTTGGGCTATGAGACCCCACAGGTGGTCCTCGGCGAGGAGATTTCTAGATTTCTAGATTTCTAGATTATGTGTTTCTATAATTTTGTACATAATCTTATCAAAGCCATGGATTAATGGTGTTACGACTTGCCTATGGATCTTGTAACCTTCTAATCCCTTCTAATCTTATTACTGACTAAGGTCCTCGGCGAGGAGATTTCTAGATTTCTAGATTATGTATTTCTATAATTTTGTACATAATCTTATCAAAGCCATGGATTAATGGTGTTACGACTTGTCTATGGATCTTGTAACCTTCTAATCCCTTCTAATCTTATTACTGACTAAGGAAGTTGGGGGAGAAACTGAGTCCCCCAACTTTAATAGGATTATGTAGAATGTAAGTCATGGATTAATAATGTCACTACTTGTCTATGATCTTGTTCTTAGCTGGGTTGTTATGTTTCTAATGGCACCAAGTATTGGCACTTTATATGCATGAACTCATATACTGGAGCCATAATAGCTAGAAAATTGGCCATAAAAAAGGCTAAAAATCAATTTCGTCCGTAATTGGAATAACGAAATTACTTATTTTAATAAAATTGTGCTTTATAATGGAAATAATCATTTCCTTTTGACATCCCAAATCATCTAAAAGTTCCATCTAACATCCTTCCCCTCCCAAAAAGTTTCATCCAACATTCTTCCCCTACTACAGATGGATTCACCATAAGAATAAGAACTAGAATAAATTCACCATAAGAATAACCACTAGAATACATGAGACAAGTTCCAAAGTGGAATGAATAGAGTAGAATATTTATGATCAAGGACCTCAATTGTCTCTGCAAAGAAAGCGTCATATGCTGCTACAATTTGCGGCTTCAAAAGAGATCTTCATTGCTTTTGTATCATTAGTAATAAGATAATTTTGTTGCATCATATTTCCAATGATTCCAATAGGAGAAGCGGACATCACCAAGCACATGTAGTTATTGTTGAAAGTCATGTAGTTCTGAACTGGAGGACTGAAAGAAGCGCCCTGAAATTGGAAAGTGAGGGAAGGGAACTTCACATTAGGATCATGTGAGATATCAAAGCAGAAGTCAAATGGATGTGAAGATATTTGTGGCAAGTTTGGTAGTGCTTCAGTAAAAACACTTTTTATAGCATCAAGTACCTTTTTATCCACCGCGGTCCATGTAGTACCAGAATCAAATACGATACCGTGTGGGTTGAGATCCAAAGAAGAATTGCATCTAGAGATGACAGTATTTCCGACAACGATACTATGAAGGCGTACATCGTATAGTCCCTTATGAAGAATAGGAGTAGAACTAGCTGAAGGATGTGGCGCGGCTCCAAAGTTCAAGGTACTATCTGCATTCCCATCATAACTCTGGTAAGACAGTAGGAGAATATTCCATTTAAGAAAGGCAACTGAGAGACAAGAGAATGAGGGTCTTGATTCATCCCCACAAGCCCATCTGTGTCAAAGTCAACAATCTTATGAGAGCAACCCATAGTTATGTTGGCAGTTCGAGAGGCACCAGAGAGGCACCAGAAGGGGAACTGAGAGTTATAGCATCTTTAATGTATTCCCCCCTACTATACGACCCGTCAGCATATTGATACATATAGGAACAAGAATGATGATGGCGTGTTTTAGAATGAGGTTTTGACAATGTGGATTGCTGCTGCTTCTTTTTCTTCTCATAGAAAGAAGAATGATGAGAGCGCGTTTTAGTATGAGATTCTGACGATGATTCTAACAACGTGGAGTTTTGTAGTTGGCAAGTAGCTGCAGGAAGATGGGTGCAGATCGAAGAATTAGACCGACATGAAATAAGGGAAAAGGATTTAGAGTGTTGAGGATTATGGAAATAATGACATGAACTACAATTGGTTTCATTGGTTAAGCATTAGAAACAAGAACCACATTTTAACCAAACCAATTCGCTTCCAGTGTCCATGGTTAGCCAAAAATACTTAGGTGGAGTTCCTATCCCCAATTGCATTGAATAATCGCCTGGAGCTGGTTTGATTTTGGTTTGCCATGCTTCATGTCTATGGCTATTCCTTACGTCATGCCTAATGGTAAACCTTATAAACCCCCGAGCTAACTTTTCTGATAGTGGGAGACCCTTGTCTACCCCTTGTCTACATGTCGTAATGGAACACGAATGTGTTCTGCAGATGCTTCCCAGACCAACAATACTAAGAGCAAAAAAAACATCCGATCCATTGTGCAATGAGAGCGCTCTGAATTCTGAAAGAGCTATCTTATTATATAGTTTTTTCTTCCTGTGCTATTTTAGGCAATGCCTTACCATCCTTGTAGGAGCCAACCTTATTTGGGTTAACCGGATCTAAATTTGGATACATGATGGACCAAGAACGGCCGTTTGAGCTGGTGCTTAGATGTTCCTCAGGCATCCCTCTCCCTCAGGTGCCTGTCCTTTTCTAGGGAATCCTGGAAGCGCATTCTCGGTTGTTTTATCCATTGCTTTCTTCAGGTATTTGTAGATTTCAGTGCCTTTTATGATCGAATTCCACACCCAAATACAGCTCTTGAGGACAGCATTGAGGCGGTAAGAAATTCATTATGTGATTTTCCATAATGAGATGTAAATCCTGTCATGTAAACAGGTTTGGAAGCAACGGTTGGACTCAAATTCATCGCTGTACAATGCATCCAAATTCAGGGTAGAGTATAACGCTATTTGCATATAATTCACTTACCCGACCATATTTGTCAAATATTCTTCCTGTGCTTATGATATTAATACTCTTCTACTTTGGTGACGATAAGTACCCTATTTTGAACTAATAGTGGTTCAGTTTGACTAGTATGGAGGCCATCAAGTGGTTACAAACGGTTCGGGGGAGGTCTTGATCACTCTTCTTCTTGGGCTCACTGATTATAGGTATAACCACGATGCCAATTGAATAATGTCATGTATGGAAATGATCCCATACTGTTTGATGGTAATGTTGCAGTTGATTCTACTGTGTTATCATACATGATTACTGTTGATATTTCTACTCAGTGTGATAAATGCCAGTTGAGCATGCTTGTGAAAATAAAGTGGAAAGATAAAAGATTATTCAGAACTTTATTTGCTTTTCCAGAACGTTTGTTGGCACAAATTTATCATCTCATTGGAAAGAGTTTTTATCATCAGATACAGGTACCTACTTGTTGTTCATTCTTTAATAGCTACTTTAACCATCATGGAGTGTAAGGTTTAATTGCTTAATATGTCTTTTGATTTTCCTGAGTACATGCGTGACTGCTAGAATATGTCAGACACTATATTCATCTTTCCTGTAAGAAGAAGCTTAAAAGGAAATCAGTAGTGACAGCCCTTTCAGTTGTCATCATACCAGCAAAAGTGTCCACCAAGATAATTTAACCTTACCTAGGGCCAAACAAACTGGTGATTTTCAGCAACTGAAAAGAAGAAAATGAGAGAAGCTTACCATACTGTGCCTAATATATGGGACTAACATAGGTTTCCAATTATAGATCTGGATGTAGATAAGGCGGCATTGTTGATGAAACATTAGTCGAGAGCTACTTTCACTTCCCTTTATATTAAGGCATTTTTCGTCTCATCTTACAATCGTAGTTGCTGCATTTGATCCCATGTAATAGAGGACACTATCAGATGCAAGCATACTGCAAGCCCCCTCGGAAATGGTGCAATTGTAGAGACTGCCGATTCATATATATTAACACTGCAAAGGAGTTCCAATGTGGGAGAGTTCCCTGGTCATCTTGTCTTTCCTGGTGGCCATTCTGAGGTATTATGTCTGAGCAAGTTACTGTTGATTATCTTTCTTCCAGTTTTAAGTTTGTTTCTTGTTTTATTGGAAGCCTGAAGAAGTAGGAATTTCAGATTATGCATCAAAACATGCGAATGAAGAACTAAACAGTAAGATCGCAAAGGAGATGTTTGAAGGCATTATTCGTGAAGTCGTGGAGGAAACAGGTGTTCCAACAGGCTCATTGGTATGTCACCATTTTTTGTATGTTATCTGGAATTCGCTGTTGAATAAAATATTAGTCTGCCTGTTGCAATAAGAAAAGTAGGTCTGCTAAAAGTGTAGTCTCGTCTTCAACGGTGCATGAAGGTTGTGCTCCTACTCTAAATCTGTTTCGTTTGCTTCTATGTGACTAACCCTCCATCCAAGCCTCAAATGAAATGATGGTTATCCTATATTATAATCGTCCCATCCTTTGCATGCATGCAGTGGAACCATCTATAAATGGTGTTCCCCATTGAGGACGATTTGCATGATCTGAACGCTCTTTGCAAAGTCCTGATTCCTTTCTAGGGACTTGTATGTGTTTACCGCATCCTCGAGAGAGTGCAGGAGCATGCAGTAGAAATTTAAGGAGTAAAACCATTTGCTCTGTGTACTCATTGCAGAATACAATGGGACCAACAAAGAAGCCATTTTACATATTGAATACTTGAAACTTCATCTTCTAGATCATGTGCATATTCATGTTATAACGAGTTCAATTCTTAGCAGAGTAGATTAGGAAGGGAGCAGATATCCTCAAGTCAGAGCCATTTAGCCATGGAGCAGGCAAGGATTGCATTGTAGTACTAGAGGGTGGAGAAGATTTTAGCCTGCAAAGATGCCCAGCATTTTCTGGAAGTGGAACTGGAAGCTAAGCAATCTGAAGGCGAAGATGCTATAAAAGTTCTAATCATGTGAGACGATGGAGTCAGTAGTGGCTCAGTAGTTGCTTGTTCATTAGGTCTAGCATATTGTTAGACCTCATCAGATGATGTCATAGTGTGATACTTATTCTCAGCCTGCATAATCTGCAGCTCCCTGTGGGCCTTCTCTTTAGATCTGACAGAAACACATGCTTCACAATTTGTCTTTTATTTTTATAATGGACATCTTCCCCACTGACAAAGTAAGGAGGCAAAACCATTTTCTTGCATGATTTCTGACTCCCGTTTTATCGTAAGTTTTCAATAAATTAAGTGCGCCATACTCGATAGAATATGTTTGAACAACATAATGCAAGGTCACATAACTGACCAGTGAAAATACTGAATCTAGGTGAGTTTGAGTGTGCCACGAGTCTGTCTTTGGTATCTGCAGTAATTCTATGATAAGTTTTTGCAGGGTGATCCGTTATTTATTGGAATCTCTCGGCGAGTAGTAAATGTTCGGCCAACTGCATTCTTCTACATCAGGTGTTCTCTCTCTTCAATACAAGTTCTTCAATTCTATGGAACAGCAGAGCACGCTTTTGAGTCTACCAAATTGTGCATTGTTTCCAAGGTAGTATGTCTTTTGGGGCCTCGACCATTGAGGCTTTGAAATGTCAAATAAATAGACACTGGATTATTTTAAAAGAGCTTCTTCTGAATGCTAGGAGGATCTACACCGGGAATCAAAAAGGATGCCTGGTTGCCACCAGGGGGGCGCTGCTTTATACCGTTCCTTACAGGAGAAGCTGAAATGATAATTAGGTTTCTGGTTTCAACATGCATCGATTTGAACTTAGCACATTTAACGGTACCAATGCTATAATATGTATAGAGGAGAGGAAGGGGGAAGTACCAACATTGCAAGATCCTACCTCAGTCTTGAATATCTATCATATTGTTTTCTGGTTTACAAGAAATGTCGTTGTTTGCCTCGTGTTATATGTAGCTAGGCTATTAGCAGATTGCATTTCTTCATTGCATGCCATTTTACGATTTGGTGTTATGCTTATGTGAATTAAAGAGCTGGGAAACCTGCAAAAGATGTGGGTTTTACTTTGTGTAAATTTGTATCTTCACATTTTGCCCAATTGGGATCTCAGAAATAGAAGCACCAGCAAACTGGCTTTTGATAATCCAGCCATAACGGGTCTGATTCAGATGTAATCACATTGCTCCAAATTCAAACCTAACAGTCCATACCTACAGGCTAGAAGTCAGGATGATGTGGCTGAAACCTCTCCTGGAAACTAAGTTCTTCAATTCTTGGGCATCTGTAAAAGCATAGGCTGCAAAGACCTATTCATCTTACCCCAGCAAAGAATATTTTCGAATAATCAGAACAACATCAATGCAGTAGTAGATACTAAACAATGCCACGACTGAACAAACTGCTTGCATCTTAGGCTGGCTCCATCAATTTGGCTTGCAATCAACACTTCTTCCATGTCTGTGCCAATCCTTCCCAAGTAGAAGTTTTGACAAAGTTAAATTCCTGTCTTACGGCGCTTTTGAGGCCGATTTACTTCACATTGCTGTACATGAATTGTCCTGGATACCTCCCTTGGATGCCAAATTCATCACAGATGCACTCTGTACTGCAAAAATTTACACCCATTTACATGCTAGATGCTGCAAGGACATACACCTGCAGATTACATTCTATAATTTGATGCATGGACATAAAACTTGAATTGCTTTGGTAATTTCAAGTGATGCATTGAGATTACGCAGATTGTCCATTGGTTACATGTTAATTTGAAGCAATGGCAGACTGGTGGGGGCCCCCAAATTGTGAAATTTCGTCAGGATCAAGGGTGCACAACATGGAAGCACGAAGAATTGAGGTGTGAGATGCAGACAAAGCAAAAAACATTTGAGCGCTTCTTCTTCCTCTTCCTTATGAAAGGCAGGCAAGGTATTTTAGATCCATTGCACAACATAGCTGTTATGAGCAAGAACATGGGTCATATTCAAAAGGATTTTCAATTACCTTTAGAATGATTAAAGGTGTATTACAGAAATTACTCTTGGCAAACAATATTTTTGAACCATAGTTCAGCTTTTTGACAGGCAGTCTTTGACTAAGCACAAGCTAACTGAGGAGTTCCTTTCTCCCTATTCTCCCTGTAGCAGAATTGGATCTCTTAGGAATCAGATGATGAAGAGGAGGTTAACCTCCTCCTTGAGAGGGTTATGCAAAATAACCCTCGAGGCCGGCAGGCCGAGAGGGTTAGTTTTGCATGACCCTCGAGAGGAGGAGGTTTAACCTCCCTTAACCCACAAGCCACGAATAATCATCATCCAAACCTGATTATCAGGTTGCCGAAGCAGATTACTAGCATCCATGGCTGATTATCAGCATGCTGAACCTAAAGTCAGCAATCAAGGCTGATTATCTGCACTCCGGAGGTAAGTTCGTCATCAACGGGGCAGCTGTTCTTGGCGCGCAGCAGAGTTATTGAGTTTCACTTCAAGGCAATGGATGGTCCAGATGCAGCAATGACAACAACCTGTGGGTTAAGGATTGCTATCCCCCTTTCCAATATACAAGAGGTGCGCACAGAGCAATCCATAACATCAAATGATCTGAAATACTGAAATAGATCTAATCTACTTAATCTATCATACTAGATCAATTTAATTCATTAGAGGCTGAGATCTCAGGATTTATAGGTCCTCTATGGCTAAGAAAATGTACAAACTTAGCTTAATGTTGGTCGGGGAGCTAGCATTGCATAACAGATCATCTACATGCCGGATCCTTGGCTTGGTCCCACTCCTCCGAAGGCGTCCATCCTACCAAAGTGCTTGAGGGAGGTTGAGATCGAAGACGTGATTGTTGAATGCTGAGAGCGCAGTTTCTAATCGTTCCCAGAACGATTCTCCATGGTGTCCTTCCTAGGGATCCATGATCCCTTATATAGGATACCAACTCTTGTGGCATGCTCCATTCACAAGTTCTAACTCGGTTCATATGCTGTCTTCATTGACCCTTCCTGAATCTAGCATATCAGGACATTTTGAGGTTCTTACCTTGCCACTAGAATTATAATACCTAGTTGGTACCTTGCGTCCATTCTTCCGTCAAGAATCTCAGGTTCTTTATGATGCATTTACCAACTCTTTGGACTAGAGTAGAGGCCAAGTTTGTACCTTAGTTCACACGTAGTGCAACTAAATACCTCAAACTAGTCAGGTGAATTCACTAAACCCATGCGAATTCGATATTCTTGATCCTAGATCTAAGAATAATATGCTACAGAAGACCATGCTTCTTTATAATCACTACAGTGGTGATAACCATAAATCCCCCCCCCATGGATCTAATTAGAAACAAGCTTCTAATAACTTTACCACTTAACTCACACTCTTTCATCAGAGATCTTATTGCAACGTTAACCCCAGGTTAATTTTCGCATTTCGGGGACCTTGCTCCATAAATAGCCAATAAGCCAATGATGGCTAATCATGAATTCCGATTGGATTTCTCTATCACAACTCCCAGCGTTGATTCTTTTGCTCCAAGCATTATCAAGAATCCTTACATACATGTATACTACTTATATAACAAGTAGTGGTGGTTCAGACTCTGCCCTTTATAGGCCTTCTTAACTATTCCTTGGCATGTCTGGCTTTGCAAGCATAACGCCATTCCTCTCGGAAGATATTCTTCCTAAGTGTGACAACCTACATATCTTTATTATGTGAACCCTTTCCTCAACAACTTTGGGTTCATGTTTATATTCCAACGAGATCCATATTTCTTAGGGAAGCTTATAATAAGCAGTTTTCCTTCATCAAACATATCCAGGGTAAAAATTGAGGATGATTAATCACAAATGGGCTATTTTTATTTTGAATTTCTGGATTAGGATTTGATAGATTAGAAGGATCAATTTTGCATTTTCTAGAGGTGCAATCGCCCATATGCAATTCATTTTTATGTTGGCAGAAGATTGAATCGCCCATGTCATGATTCTTTTATGGGTAATTAAAAAGGGATTAGCTCATCTTATCTTTAAACATAATAAGTTAAAATTGAATCTCCCAAAATAACTTATATTTATGAGATGATAACCTCCTTCATAGGTCCCATAAGGGATGTTGCCAATAGGGTACACACAACTACACGATTCCGTACAAATTTATAGCATATTTCGTACATGATCGTACACAATATTCTTCATTTTGCAT
>JAANSK020281580.1:0-10986 GCA_011763485.2 Isoetes engelmannii | reverse complement strand
GGGACCCCCCCCCCCCCCCCTCCCCCGACAACGTGGTTTGCGGGCGCGAACCATGCCACCGCCTAGGTTTTCACGACGAAAAACCCTCCCCACGAAATTTTCCCCTTCCTGTAAAAGTATGGTTCAACAAACACCTTACTTTTTTCATTCTTCACCAATTTTCCCCTTCCTGTAAAAGTATGGTTCAACAAACACCTTACTTTTTTCAACCTCTCCACCAATTTTCCTTTCAGTTTCTGCTTTTTTTCCTGAATCTAAAACAAGCAACACATAAATTGATTATACAAAAACAAGCAATACATAAAATTGATTATACAAAATATACAGAGGTGAAGCTATTTAGCACTTTTATGGTTGATCTAATTCAAGTATCTTCAAAGGAAAAAAAATCACATTCTTGATCATTACACATGTGATTATATTAAGACTGTAAAAGAATGCGAGCCTTCTAGAATGACATGTTCTTAAAAATGGAAGAGCGTTTTTTTCCTCGCATACAAGCCCGATAAGGCGGACCGGGCTGAGGCCTTACGTGCCAAATATCTGGCCGAGGACGTACAACCTTGGTCATGCATTTTTTGTTATCAGATGAGGGAAAGTCCGATAACCTTATCTTATGATAAATTTTGAGCCCCGAGAATGGAAGGTCAATGCGAAAGGCTCCTCTTGAGTAAGGAGCGAAAGCGTTTAGCCTGAGAAATTCTAAACAAATCCGCATACTTCCAAGATGATTCCATTGGGCATTGCCTCTTGCCATGCAATCAATGAATTCAGCATTATATTCCACTTCCAACCCCATTAAATTGCTAGAATCATTGTGTCCATGAATTTTTTTAGTAATGCACATTCTCAGAAAACGTAGTAATTAGATGCAAGCCCATAGTGCTTGCGTAACCACTTTACAATAATAATCAAAATGGTGAAGAGTGATTCTAGTTGCACTTAGATGTCCACATTTATTTACATTGCTCCTCTCCAAGCATATTAAAACCCAATAAAGGCCAGATTAATTTGAATTACTACATTTTTTTTTTTTTTGAAATTTGAATTATTATTCTACCGAACATATGGATGATTTATCTACTAGTTCCTCTTTTTCAAAGAAAAGGCTTGGTTCTGTGAGCTTAAGGAGGATGGCAGTTAAGAATAATGTTAACATATTAGTTCGAGAGATTGGACAGTTTATGAAGAAATCAAGATGAATTGTGAATAATGTGGCCATTCCACTCATACCTGGCTAACTTATCTATGGCTAAATTCCATTCATATTTGAAATCCATATTAAGAATAATTCAATCTTAGTCTGGACTACGTTCTTCCTCTACCTGTCGGTGATGTTAAACATGCATATAGTATCTTATTTGGAAAGGACATTAAAATAGCTTTTCATTCAACTTAGAAAGAGTGTTTATTTATTGGATATGGGATAATGAAAATTAACTTGTTCGTGTTTCATGCATACAATATCTTATTTGGAAAGGAAGGAAGGAAGAAAGTATATTTTAACGACATTATCAAAGCTTTTCATTCAACTTAGAAAGAGTGTTTATTATTTATATATTTTCATTCAACTTAGAAAGAGTGTTTATTATTTGAATATTGGATAATGAAAATCAAATTGTTCGTGTGTTTCATTCATGTAGTATATTATTTGGAAAGGACATTATGAAAGCTTTTCATTCAACTTAGAAAGAGCGTTTATGACTTATCTATTCTTTTGGATAATGATAATCAAACTATTCTTGTGTTTCTTTAGTGCAATATATGTAACCATTAATGCTGGAAGATTCCTTTGTAAAGTTATACTTTGTATTTTCATCTCTATCATCACATGGTAATCAACATGTACACGCATAATAATCATATAATATATGATGGCTGTTAAACCGACTACGCGTCTCAAATTCCAGAATAAATTCTATGGACAATTTGCATTCATGCTATTAAAGATTCTAAGGCGGCTAAAAGATTTGGTTTCGTATTTTGGTGTTGGTCAAGCATTACATAAAGGACTATTCTTGTCCCTTCTATTATGAAATAACTAAAGATGGACATTGTAAAAGGCTCCAAGTCAACATATCCATGCTTAAAGCGAGGTACAAGTGGGGCACTTGCCAATGTCCACGTAAAAATATCATAGGTAGAGTTATTATGTAGGCCATTGTTTATTTGTCTCTACTTAGGCTAGTGGCATTTGTCAACAACACGAGGGAAAACGCCAAGTGACAGTTTTGAAATGGATGAGCAATACTTTTCCATTCTTTAAATAGAGTACAATGAGTTTGTTTTCTTCCAATGATTACAATATTGCAAGCGGATAATACTTCATTGCTATCTCTTGTATTCGTGTTGCGGTCTTGATACTTACAGCGCCTAGATACAGGACTAAGCAAGAGCAAATGGAAGTTATATCTGGTCACACTAAAGAGTTAGAGGTTCCAACATTCAAACAAGCATGGAATGATGTGTTGGAGATAAAGCTGAACGAACAGAAAATCACAAAAGACGGGATACCATTTCCCTATATATTGTCACCATTTAAAGCAAGCACAAGTGCAGAAGATGTTATAAAGAGCAATAAGTCACTCATAGAAAAGTGTCTAGAAGTAAGTGGGGCAGTGCTTCTCAGGGGATTTAAGGTGAGAAGTGCGTCGGACTTTGACAAGGCACTGGAGGCCTCAGGTTGGGAAGAACGTACTTATCTTGGGGGGGAGGCTACAAGGAGGAAGATAGTGGGAAGAGTGTACACTGCGAATGAAGGGGTGCCACTAGGACGTACAATAGGCTTCCACAACGAGGGAGCATATGTAAGCAATTGAATTTGAACGCTATGATAAATTTCATATTAATTTATATGTCTGAATTAAGTTTTCATCTACTCTGAATTAAGTAGACATTTGTTTTCATGCAGCTAGCTAGGCCAATGGGAAAAATAATCTTCTATTGTGATGTAGAGCCCCCATTAGGGGGTGGAGCGACACCAGTGATACAAGGACACGTGATCTATCAGAGGATGATTAATGAGGACTCCAAATTTATACAACAACTAGAGCAAAAGAAACTGAGGTACTCAAAAGTTCTAGGGGAGCATGGAGATGGAAGTTGGAGGGCCATGTTCCAAACCGACAACCGAGAAGAAGCCGAAATAAAGTAGGAACAATATTTGTGTCTCAAATACGTGGAATAGTCTTTTTGCTGATGAAAATGCGTGCTTAATTTCTTACAGGGCTGCATCAGTAGGCTCTCAAATCGAATGGCTATCCACAGGGGCAAAATTCCACTCCCAAAGCTTACCAGGCGTCATCACACACCCAGTTACGGGACAAAAAACTTGGTTTAATGCCCTTTCTGGAATTCGCTCCCTCATCAATGGATCTGAACCAGGAACATACGAAGTTTCCTTTGGAGATGGCACAACTCTTCCAGAGGAGAGCGTCCAGACCAGTTTGCGGATTATAGAGGAAGAACATGTTGCAATTCCATGGCAACAAGGCGACATCTTAATTGTTGATAATTTGGCAGTCCTTCATGGCCGCCAAGCTTCCGCTCCTCCTCGTAGTATCCTAGTCTCCCTTTGTGCTTGATTGCACCCGTTTGTTTTGTCTACGCCTTATCCTCTATCTCTCTATCTTATGAAAGTTTTTTTTTGTGTATTTTAGCAATAATACTTGATTGGCGTGCAATTATTGAAGAGTCTATAAAGACGTCTTATCTATTTAAATCTTGTCATGTGGTATTGTTTCCTTTCTTAGTTTGACCATAATGAAATTAGGCCTAGACTCTTCTACCATAGTAGTTCTTGCCGAGATCAATCAATGAGCTATATCTAAGCCATTGATGAAATTCCGCTGCAGGGAGCAAGCTCTTGACATGGAGTCTGAATAGTGTTTGGGAAAATCTTGCTCTTTCTCGGATGATGTAGTTAAAATTTTTATGATTCGAGCTTCAATCCATAAACTACCAAAGCTACACCGAAATTCCACTTCTGGAGTTAGCTCCATTTTGTTGTCAAGAACCTGACATTTGTTGCCAAAAAGTGCCTGCACTTCCGTTACATGAGAGTCTCATACTACATCATTATTTGTTTCATGGCAGGAACTATCGTCCGTTGTTGGAAAACATCGAGGTTAACTGCCCCAATCCATCTTCCATTGAAACTTTGATATTTTGTTAGTCCAACTTAATGCCTACGTGGCGTAATTTCGTGCATGTTTGAACAAGCTCCATCGCCACTCAAATTCTTATGGCAGCCATAAAAAACAAGAAAAAAAATAAAACAAAATAAAACAAAACAAAACAAAAAGTAAATTGAATTGGAGTACCACATGTTTTATGGGACCCATACAAGGGTTATATTATGAACGAATTATTTTAAAAGTATATAGATGATAGACATGCAGGTGCTTAAAGTGAAATCATAAATAAAAGGAACCTCATACATTGGGAAACACAAAGAATTTTGTTAAAATATTTTTGGAAATGTTTTGTTTTGTTTTGTTTTTTTGTTAATAATTGCTTTCATCAATTGCTTATGCATTGATAATAGATGCTTGATTCACCATTTGGAAGCCTCATTCAGCATAGCCAAGGACAAAAAACTTCTAGAAGATTTGAGTGATTTGAGTCAATGTTAGTTCAAATCAAGCATTTAATATCTGGCATAATTTAGTTTAATTTAATTTAAATGTATCATCAAGCCATTTAGACCCCCAGGCCTCTCTGGCAAATATGTACATTGTTAGCTCATTCTAGAGCAGCACATACGACAAAGTCTAACATAATATGAAATAACAAAATTATATTTTTTCTTTCCTTCCATATGTATTTCAAATAGGAACTCAATTTATGAACTGGCATATTCAATAGTTCTTTCAATATGGAAGCATGAACCCCATGCTTTTCTCTTAAATGTTCATATGACACACATTCTAAGAAAGCATGTTATCTGTTTCTACCTCCAATTACAAACATCCTGGACAATATTTGTTATGACGTGGAGTAGTATGCCATCTACCAGTTTCTATGTGAAGAGTATGTGATGATAATCTCAACTGAGAAATAACCATCCGGTTCCTCCTGTTAATACCCATAAGAAGATAACCTTGTTCTTTGTAGTCATGCATATCATTGATCTCTTCAAGGTAGAACTTTTTCTTAATGTCTCCAATAGTGTCAATTTGCCACATTTTCTTCAATACTATCTTCTCAATTTGCTCGTAGACTCCCTTGAGTTTGATCGGTTGTGGCCAAACACCACGTCCCAAACATCTATTTGTCCATTTCAGTATATCAAAGTACCATCCCTTTTCTCTTGAATGTTCCAATGCAAGGCGTGGAAATCGATCAGAGTCTATTGCTAGGACTCTATTAACTTACGTTATGGTCCGGCATAAAGCGTCTACTTCAAGTGGCAAAAATCGGCTTCTGCTAACATTATATAGTATGGGGTTTGAACTTTAGCTCCAAATTCTTCCCTGGCGAAAAAAAATAGGGACCCTAGAACCTTGGAGCTTTTTCGACTATCAGATAGTACCGGATAAGGGAAAGCCCTTTTGGGCTTGATTCTAAAGTAGAAACCATGTCGATTTATGGAGCCTCAAGGGAGGCTTGGTTAACCCTATCAAGCCTGAAGAAGCTTTTACTCAACATAAAATATCCATTAGGCTTCATTATGGAGCTGAATGCAGGGTAAGAATCTCTAGAAATGCATGGTAAACTGGCGGAATGAAAAGTAAATTGATGGAGTGCATCTGTTGTTCCCTTTCTTTTTTTTTTGAATGCAAGGATCTGTATTATATTCAAAAGATAAACCGTTTATATACATACAGTTGAGTCCAGAGCTGCTACCACTTCTCCAATCCATGGATAGTAGTCTAGACTCTGGCCTAGAAATCTTTGAGCCTCTCTCGACTTCTTCTCCGTAGGATACTACAGGAGAGAGGGACTAAGTTCCTAGACCCTATGACACAAAGCATCTGTTGTTCTTGCTCGACTTTTAGTCAAAGAAGATATGTCACGTGCCATAGCCTTGATTGGAAGCCAATACAGAATAAAGCCCAATGGACTTTTCCTATAAGAGAATTGCAATCCAAGTTGGAGTCGGAGGGAGGAATCCCTGCCGACGCGGCCAGATGGACTTTCCGTATAAGAGAATTGCAATCTAGGTTGCAGTCTGGGGGAGGAATCCTTGGCAAGATGGTTCATACCTGGATTGCAATTCTCTTTACGTAAAGCAACTTGGGTTGCATTTTACAGCAGTAAAAATTTTGCATTGGCAGGGATTCCTCCCCCCGACTGCAACCTGGGTTGCAATTCTCTTTATGTGAAGCACGCGCGTCGGCAGGGATTCCTCCCCAAACTGCAACCTAGATTGCAATTCTCTTATACGTAAACACCACTTACAAACAATTTTGCCCTCTCCACCTATCACATTGCGCCATGTGGCACTCTTTTGAAGAATATCATGTATTCACTCTTTTTCCACGCTTTTAGCTAATTTTATTTTATGTGCCATTTCTTGCCATTACCTTGCAAAATTGTTTGTAAGTTGTGTCTACGCCACCGAGGCAATGTTGACACGCAGGAACGTCACATAAATGGACATTCCTGTATACGTGAAGCAGTTTGGGTTGCATTTTGCGGCATTAAGAATTTCATGGAGCTCCGGAATCAGGGTCAGAATCACAAGTAAAAGGTCTGGAATGAGAGATACAAAGTAAATTCAAGAATTTGATAGCGGGGCTGTCGCTTTTGAGGTGGTTGGGAATTCAAGTAAAAAAATTATGCCACAAGGCACAATGCTATGGCAGATAAAGCAGAACGCAACCCAAGTTGCTTTTACGTAAGTTGACGGGAGAAGGATCGAAGCTTCCATATTGAAAGAAAGAGTCATGCGAGGCAAAATTTTAGGGTCCCCATATTTTAGGCATCATAGCCAACCACACCTCTTCTAAGGATTGGTGACAATTTTGTAAGTGCTACAGCATGAACATCCTTAAATTGGGGTTAACCTGTCTTCACCCAGTCTGTGTGTTCGCTCACCACCAAAATTCCTCCTCAGAAAGCAAGCTAAAATGTCTCTTTCGTATACATTATGGTGTAGTTGAATCAAGGACCCAATCCATAATATTACAAAATGGTATAGTGGCATGCCTTATCATGCAGCAGATGTTATTACTCACATGCCTCACTCTATTGTGACAGTGTTCCTTTTGTAGTATTATTGATCTTGCCTTTTTTCAATATTTTGATTTTACAATGGTTGTCCTTAACCTCGTTCCGCTGCGTTCAAGTACAATAGCATCCCTGCGGCACCTGCCTTTCAAAAGTTTTGTGTAGCTTTGAAACACGTTATCAACTACTTTGCAGCGGGAGAGCTTGACAAGTAACAAAGATCTCCATGTTGATCCCTGCAAAAGGCAAGTCAATTGCATTACCAGACAAATAAAGATTTTCTTCAGAACCTTCTACCACCATGAAGTTTGGCTTACATGAGGTGTTTCATACCCTCCCTCAAGACAATCACATAAATCGAGAGACAAGTTTCTTAAGACAGGTAGCTGCAACAGAATAATCTCCTTAGAATAACTCGAACCGAATCCAGGGCTAATACATGTAATAACTTGGTTAAATAGCTTTGCCAGCTAGAGAGTGTAACGTACCTTAAGGATGGCATCACTTATAAAACTTCTTGGCAAGCCAGATCCCTACACAAATGTAGCGAGCCATTGTTTATATCTAATTAAACGAAGTTCAAATATGGTACTTCTACACCGAATCCAGCTTAAAATGTTTTTAGCACATCATATCATATATATAGTAAATGTTTCTTTTTGCAACATTACCATCCTGCAAACCATCAGGAATGTCTATTCAGATTTTAACATCTGATATTTTAGGGTGTTCATAAGATTGTCAAACCTACATTGTGTCGCAATGTTAGAATTTCGAGCGCATGACAGAGATCCAGAAGGGATGATGCTCCCTCGCATGTTGGTTGAGCACATTCCTGTGAAGAAAAAAATTATAAAACTTGCTATATTATCACGCATTATTAGATATGCGAGGCACCTAGTAAAAAAAGCTTTATGAATTCAAATACAAGTAATGCACAAACCTCAACTTTCAGTTCAGAAAGGCCACGCCAGTTATGAGCAATAATACTTAAGGAATCTGATGAGCCAAATAAAGGAAAATGTATAAGCGACTAAAAAAATGGACTGGCATATGAAATGCAGGAACAAGCTTGGATGATCAGAACCACACTTTAGTCAATTATGGGACCAGGCAACATTCAGCTGGAACCATAAACTTAGCATGAAGATGCATTTGCCTGCCAGAACATAATGTTTGTGGCACAGATTCAAATAATACAATCTATTCGTATACCTAACAAAACCACATAATCATTTCCCAATATTACAGACAACAGAAATAAATAATAACAATGTATAAAGGTGTTTGAATAGCTAAAAAGAAGAGAACCTGTCAAAGCTAGTGATCAAACCACAAGCAACATACAAGCAGGAGAAAATGAACTAACTACAAGTGGTGTGTGTGCGCCTGTATAATATAGGCTCATTAGCAGACACATGACGAGCTATAAAGTGACACATCAGCTGATTCATATGATAAATATGTTGATTAAAATATGCAACGTCCCAGATTTTATGTACAGTCAACAATCAAGATGAGTCAGCAGTACAGTACTTACTTGGAGACAACCTTGTGCAATGTGTGATTGAGAAACAAGACAACCTTTCACAAGCCTTGCCAAGGATCATTAATTCTCTATCTGTAATACAGTTTATACTACCTTCCAGCTTCAGACACTTCAAATTGGACCCAAAGCCTTCATTGAATGTGTTAATACATCTTAATGGAAGATCGCTTAAACAATGCTTAAGCTTGAACACCATAAGATTAGACAAATGTCTGAGCCAGTAAGTGAAAATATCAGCCGATATATCCTGCCAAAGAGAACCATAAGACTTAACATGTAAAGATTCCGGCATAATGTACAAAAATATCAATTACGTGGTACCTGAAAAAAAATCGTAATGCTCTCCAATAGTGGACAAAGGATAGGGAGTTCAAGCAATGAAGAACTGCTAATAGTTGTGCCAAGACCTAGCGTCAATGACCTTAATGAGAAGACAGACGGTGAGATTGTTTTGAAAATACAATCTGAAAACCCCCAGCCAACTTCGAGGCATTCTAACTGCCTAACACCTTTCTCAAGAAGGGCATCCAAAACTTTTGGCTCTTCTAAATGGCCCTCACTCTTCATGTTTTTACAACCCCGAAAATTAAGTCTTTTCAGAGTTGGATTTTTCGAGATTACATATGTCAAAGCCTGTTTAGATACCTAATCCAAATGACAACTAGTTTTGGTTAGCAATTTACAGCCAAATCATACTTAGAAAGATAAAATTTAAGCTCTACACATAACTTTGCCATAAAATTTTAAGCTATGGACATAATATAATATAAGTGCTTAAATTAGGAACACTAATAAATAGTCAGCTAGCACTTAGGAACATAGTTACAAATCGATGCTTTGGATGTCCTGGTAAACCCATATGGAAAAAAACTCATTACAGTTCTCTGTAACATAGTTAGGGATAGTCTTTTGTTCCGCTTAGCTTTTCAGTCAGACTTAAAGCCACAAAGGTTCTGACTTGGGAATGTACATTATCAAAGATAACAACTCTGCAGGAAAGGAGAAATTAAAGCATCACGATCAAGGATTTCAAAGATTCTATAGAGCTATATATCTCAAACAAAAATAAGGTGGTTCAGCAAAGGGACTAGATCTGTCAACATCTTATGGGCAATTAAGACCAAATACGAAGTACGGAAACAAAAAGCGAGAATGATATGGCTAATACATTGACCAATACAGTCAAGAAACAGATCCATTCCAAAGATGGACACAAAGCAAAATCAATAATAAATAGAATTCATACCTGAGTATCTTGCAAATTTAGAAATTTTAAGCAACAACTTGAAAGCACATATAGTGCATTGTCATCAACAACAGTATTTGAAAGTGCTAAATGCATAAGACTAGAAGTTAATGTCAAGAGCTTTGCCATGTCGCCTGCAGAGAACCCTGCATGTGAGCATGCCATAGTTGGTTCCTGTTTTTCTTTGTAATGCACTTTCTTCCCAACAAATGTAAAAAATATAATGCTTATGGTGATCTTAGAAGAATATTTAATAAAACCTGGGGACCTGAGAGTTACCACGACAACTTGATATGTCAAGACTCCGGAAAGCACGTATATCTGAAGCACCCTTTGCAGTATCAAGATTTTGGACAAGTGCTTCAAGGGATTGTCCACCAAAAGCTGTGAATGCAGAATGTATCGATTGCAAATATGGATGGCATTTTATAAAACTGCTAATTCCCAAGTCTGACAAACTGGTGCACCCATTGATGGAAATTTCTGCAATATTTGGACACCTGGAGGATATTAACAGGAAGTCTGAATCTGCATTGACAAACACAAAGCTAAGTGTTTTCGACAATTTACAGACGGAACACAGGTCTAAAAAAAGAGGGACACGCTGTTGTTAATTCAATGTTTTATTTTATAAGTCCTCTCTGCCAATGCCTAAAAGAGATTTTATAAAGCAGGGAACATGCCATATGGACTTGACTTGCACTGAAAGACAATTCATATAAAATGTTAATGTAGGAAAACTCACCAACAAGATTTGCATGCCCCTGAAGGGACAGAGTACTCAAGTAACTTAGTGGACAATTACATGTTGGCCACACGTTTTCCATAGATGTGTGGATGGGTTCAGATATTGACTTCTCCACCGTGACATCTTGAGATAGTGTGTCATTTATGTCCACAGAGAGATCGATGACCTTTATTGATGGGCAAGCAGTAGGTAGGAGCAGTAATAATTTGGCTCCTATTTGAGGACAATTAACTGCATACAACTCTTGTAATTTTGGAAATGAAGCTTGTA
>JAANSK020281569.1:0-10986 GCA_011763485.2 Isoetes engelmannii | reverse complement strand
AGAAGAAGAAGAAGAAGAAGAAGAAGAAGAAGAAGAAGAAGAAGAAGAAGAAGAAGAAGAAGAAGAAGAAGAAGTTGTTTTAAGGTATACTTTTAATAAACAATAGCCTTACTATATGTAACGTCTATCATGGGAAACGACCAGGTGCATCAGGACTAATGTTTAAAATTCCAAAAAATGCTGGCGTGAAAGAGAGACGATTATGTAGATGCTAGATGCAGAGAGTTCTGGTCAAAATTAGAGGTCAAATTAGATATTGCATACCATCAGGACTAATGTTTAAAATCCCAAAAGATGCTGGCGTGATTATGTAGATGCTAGATGCAAAGAGTTCTGGTCAGAATTAGAGGTCAAATTAGATATTGCATACCGACCATCAAAGATGGGGAGGGGTTCACATATATGACAATCATTAAGAAGAACGCACGTGGTGCGCGAGTATATCAAGCCCAAGATTGAGGCCGAGATTGAAAGAGCTTGAATATAATCAGCAGCAGCAGCAACAGTAGCAATTTTGGCACGACGCAACGTAGAAAAAAGATGGGGATGATTTGGAATGGAATTTAATAATTTTAACTTATAGGGAGACAAACTGGCCTAGTGGGTTGTTGGGTATGTGGAATTATTGGCCTCACTCTTTGGCCTTACGAAAGAAGCCCTATCCTATCAATCCATTATTTTCCACGGTTCATCCCGGCCGTCTAACACACGAGCCTCTTCCACGTGCACCCGACGCATGAGATCCTTGACCAGACCTAACCATAACATCCAGCCGTTGAAGTTACATCGTCCACACTTTCTGCCATCGGATTAGGATGAACAAATGCTGTTCGAACGAGGATCAAACCCTAATTCTGCCGGAGTAGAGCCTGGCTTGGGCCCAGCTCCATTTTTTGTCGCTCAGTTTGTCAAAAGCTACTGCCATTCCAGTCAGGAATAAGAATATCTTCCAGCATCTCGGCTCCTGTATTGGAAAAAAAAAAAGTGCAGTTGTCCCAAAAGTTCTGTAGTAAAAACATACCCTGTTTTGTCCATTAGATCGGTGTTTGGTGGTCTTCTGGGATTTGCAAAGCGGCTCGGATCTCTGTTTCCCTGATATATTTAGTGCTTTCTAGAAAATGGGGTCTATGGATGGATATGGCGATGAAAATAGGCCGCTTTCTAGAGAAGAAGACCATATTTATCGCTATCACAAGCACGATATTCAGCCGGGACAGTGTGGATCACTGGTGGTTAGACGTATCAAGGCGCCAGTGCATCTGGTTTGTCAGATTCTTTCTTCTAGTTTCATTCCTAAGCTCAATAACACTCCATTTTTCATGATACAAAAAGGAATAGAGCCACTTATGTCATTTTCTGCGAAATTGTTCTCAATATTGTAGTGAAGAGAGCATTTAGATGGGCTACTTGTGTTTTTCTGATATGCCATTGCCGGAGCTAAGAATTTTTCAGTATTTATGCAGGTATGGTCTTTAGTCAGAAGATTTGATCAGCCTCAGAGGTACAAGCGATTTGTCCAAAGCTGTACAATAAACGGGGATGGAAACGTTGGTACCATAAGAGAATTAAATGTTGTGTCAGGCCTTCCCGCTACCAAGAGCACGGAAAGGTTGGAGATCCTGGACGAAAATGAACACATTTTTAGCTACAAAATCCTTGGAGGAGATCATCGGCTAAAGGTACCGTTCTTTCTTCAGCTGGGATGCTTAACATAGGTATACTTAAAAGGAAATTGTCTGGTTTTAATTCCAAGCAAATTGCTTGGAAAATGACTAGATTAACCTTCAGACATCTCAACCCTTTGCACTGTTATTCAAAGTCCTTGTGTCTATATGATGGACACAGCATCCCTTAGTTTTTCTGAAAGACACATACTTCTTAGTTTTTTTTCTGAAAGACATATGATGTTATGAACTAAACTACAAACAGTCCTGTCATGTGATAACGCCAAAAAATCTTACCTCCACTCTGAGGTTTTTTCCCCTTTTCTCATATGATGAAACAAAGATACTCCCCTTCTCTCCTGAATTTTTTTTACATAATCTTTAGCCTACGAATTAAGCTCAAAATATATAGAACATAGAAGATTGTACAGATTTTCTTTTGTTTATAGTCTACACAATTCATCTGCTTATGTTATTATGTTGATGCAGAATTATTGGTCCATAATTACGCTGCATCCAGAATTAGTAGATGAAAGTTCAGGAACACTGGCCATAGAATCTTATGTTGTAGATATTCCAGAGGGAAACACAAAGGAAGATACATGCTTTTTTGTGGAAACTCTGATCAAGTGCAACCTCAAGTCCTTGGCAGATATTTCAGAAAAGCTTGCTTCTCAATCAAGTTCAGACAATGCAGCCCATTTTGTACAGAGATAGACGAATAATAGATTTTTTGCGAACGGAATGATTTTGTTACTAACTAAATTAACGTTGATGTGTAGCTATCTTCTATCTATACTGCTACTTTCTGTGTGTATGTTGACATATGCTCATATATCTGTTCAGACTCTAGCAGAGTATGCATTGTAACTAAGCAATGCATGAGAATGCATATAACATGGTCTAAACATGATCATGGGCATCTGAAAGTTCAGATTCTCTTTCTGTTTACATAGGCCGCGCCCACCTGATATAGACCATTGATTTTGAAATCTCAACTTCCATTCTGGATTCTGTAGTCACTTCTTACACGTTAGCCTTCCAAAATGACATGAATGGACTCGGTACCATATGGTCAAGTTCTCTGCCAAGTTATCTTATTTATTTATTTATTTATTTATTATCACGCTTGTAGACCCTCAGGTCCATGAGCGAAATAGAAACAACAGTATTACATCAACAAAGGCTCACCCTTAGGCGAGCAAGTTTTCAGCCTCCTTATATAGAGCTAACGACTCTTTTCTATTTTTCAAGTAATCACAAAGATATGTTTTGAGCTCCGATGGAGATAGATATAGCAGATTTGAAAAAGAATTACACGTGATATCATGGCTTTCTCGGATATAATAAAAGGCTGAACACCTAACCAATGCATGGTCTTCATCTCCACTTATAATATATCTATTACTTTGGCAGTATGCGTTGTATTGGGCCATTGGGCTATGGAAGTTCAAATCTTATTCTTTTCTCAGAAACCAAAGAAAGTGAGTCTTTGAACTCGAGAGAGGGCATCGATCAGAAATTTCAACTCACCTTCTAAGTCACCCTGAAGTACCTATTCTTCTAGGAGAGAAAAGGCCTTGATGGAACAATCTAGCATTGGATGAGGTACCATATCCTCGTCTCCCAGACATGAACAAATGGTTGGTACAATGGAGCAGACTATGCCATGTGTCTGTGCCAGTGATCAATGCACAGAGACAAATTTTGTTTTGCAAGGGACAAAACACCATGACCCAATAAGGTGGGGCAAAAAAATCTTACAGGGGATATGATATGCTTAGGAGAAGTCTGTTCTTTTTGTTAGAAGACAAGACGTTCAAATGGTAGTTATATGTCAAGAATCTGTCCAAAGGACATCAATGCATTGTATAGAATTCCACAATCAAGTTGATGAGCTCTTGAACATTTTCTGTGTGCTGGAATCTGGGCTTCACATGTGTCGTTCAAGCTTTAAGTATCATTCAAGCTTTATGGGGTTTGGTGGAGGCTTTTGGAAGTATTGCTACATGCAGCCACAATTTTTTCCCTTGAGGACAAGGATGACCTCTATAAATCCAAATCGTCCCCAACACACTTAGGATATTCTCATTTTCCACTTTAGCCCTCTGGCATCACCCCATGTGGACCATTGAATGTGACGTGCCACTAACTTGTAAAATAGCAATCTTTTTTTTGTTTCCTCTTTTTAACAATAGATATCTAAGCTTCTCAGGTAAGCGGCAAGACATACATATGCTTAGATATAGAGCAAAGAGAAATTTAGATATCAATCTACCTAGTAAGAATATGTAGCATTATAACAGGGGGTTTCAGGGGGATTTGATATGAATGTACCAATGAGCATTCTCGAAGCCATAGACCATACTCATAAAACAATTAAATGGGTTGTTATAAAAAAAAAACATAGATTTAACAGAAAAAATAATCACATTAGTTTTCTACTTGTCTTGGTCAAAGGATTCTTATTAGGACCTTGAGCTATTTTAGTAGAGGTTCGATTCCCCGTATTTCAAATTTCAAACCTTATGCCAACCCGTATTTGATATTTCAAAATCATAGGCACCCCCAATCATAGACCATACTTATAAAACAATTAAATGGGTTATTATAAAAAAAAATATAATTAAATGGGTTGTTATAAAAAAAAAACATAGATTTAACAGAAAAAATAATTACATTAGTTTCCTGCTTGTCTTGGTCAAAGGATTCTTATTAGGACCTTGAGCTATTTTGGTAGAGGTTCGAGTCCCCGTATTTCAAATTTCAAACCTTAGGCCAACCCGTATTTGATATTTCAAAATCATAGGCACCCCCAATCATAATTGACCATAATCGAAACGAGAGGAGCCCAAAGCCCCCAACATACGATCTGGGCCTTACGATCGACGGATCCGACGGCCGAGGTAGGTAAGGGTGCACCTCGTTTAGAATATGTAGCATTATAACAATGGCGAAATGGGTTGGGTTGGGTTGGGTGTGCTACAATCGGATTTGATCTAGTGCACAAAGAAGGGCATATAGCTTTAGGTTGGGCCGGGGTGGGCATATTATTGCTAGGGCTATGCATCTGGTCTGAATGTTTTTATTAAATTTATATTAGTCATTTCTTTTCAACTTCTATTTTTGTTGGGCTCCACATTTTACTTTAGGTTAGATTAAAAGTTGCAAAGTGCATGGAAGAAAAAAAAAAGAAAGTCCCATCACCATTAGGTTTTCCACTACATTCTAATGTTTCTTACAATGTGAAAAGAATTGCATCTTTCTCAGCTATAGTATTTCCATTGCAAGCATGTATTTCTATTTCCATTGCAAGCATGTATTTCGCACAATCAACAACATTCATTTCTACTAACATCTCCTCTCCACGAGGGCAACCCCTTGTGCGTCACCACCTTGTTTTTACATATAAAGGTTATGACACCATATAAAGGTTTTTGTTTGAACTATTTAAGGGTGGGGTTTTAATAATGGTCCTACATCTTGTATAGGTCCCGAAGGCGAATCTAGCTTTGTAGGTGGTTGTTTATATCCTAATTTGTCATTGTTATCACTTTATGTCTTAGTTGCACATCTTTGTTGCTTTTATATGATTATTATGGTATGGTTAAAGGGGCCTCAGGGTCATACTTTGAGGGATAATAGATGATGGTGATTTATTGACAATGAATGGGAGGTTGTGATGAGATATGGTCTAGAATACATTGCTACAGCTTATCCTATATTCTACTTAAACTGTTAAAAGCTTGGAGGAATGGATGAGACACCAGAGAGAGGATAGCCCCCAAATCAATACTCTCCCAACATCTCCACCTTTCAAATGGAATATGTGGGGGCATATCCCACTTCCACACCAACATCCAATGGCCTCAGATCGCCAAAGACCGGCCAGACACAAGCTGTCCCGTCCCTGTCACACAGAGTCACGCATACTGCACCAGCCAACATGGCTCCATGGAGGGGGCAGCCACAGGACTAGGGACAGAGAAACCAAAATGTGGTAGTGCACGGCCTTCCTGAGGTAGAAGGAGAGGACCTCATTCACAGCCTCACGACGCATATCCTCAGCCTCATGACATTCCCCGCACCAGTTCGCACTAGAGCAAGCGCCACGGTGCACAACGCCCAAATCACCTCGCCTTGTCATCTTCACAGTTTTCGATGCACAGGTACGGGGTGCCATACTGCATCAGAGCAAGAAGTTGAAGGGATCATCTCTGTACGTAGGCCCCAGACCTCATCCCAGAGCAATAAGAAACCTACAGGAATGAGTTTGTCAAGGTTAGACAATGCTGCAATCATGGAGGAGCAGCGAATACACTAAGGGGTATAGAATATGTATAAAAATATGTAAAAAAGTTGAATATGGGCAGAGAATATATATAAAATCTTACTAGTTTGTCTGTAGAAATATTTTTATGGGGTATGCATGCAGAGGGATGGATAGAAGTATGAAAAGGGGTTTTCTATTGGAGCTGGGATTGCTTCTCGCTCTACCCCTTCCACTCCGTTTGTCATCACTTCCCGCACATCCCCTCAACTCAGTCTACACAGGCCTCTGCTGCTAACAAATAAGGAATGTGCCTTTCTCCGATGTCCTGAAACTGTCGAGGCTTTCCATGGCAGGAGGGAGAGAGTCTCAACTCCATTGCAACAAGACATTGATCTCATTTTCTTGATGGAAACATGGGAACATGTAGGACACCGGCTGCCAGAGCTCCCATAATGTTTTCACTTTTCAGTCTTCAATGAGTGAACTGGCAAGCGTGGGGGCGTCATATGCTACTATCGCGTAGCATTGGGGCCATCAATCACCTTGCATAAGAAAGACAGATACAATCGCTACTTGTGGATGCAGGTGCGACAGGGCAATGGCATTACTAATCCTCTATTCGTAGCAGCCTGCTACTGCCACATGCCAAAAACAACTTCTACAACACTCATTTAGATGTGGATAGACTGGAGCCCTATGTCAATCTATATGATGACATACAATGCACAAGCAATTGGGCAAGGTTGTGCTTCTTGGATCTCTTGCGGCCGGAGCACTTATAGACAGGAGAATCAAAGGGGGTGGCTCTAGTGTTGTGGATTATGTGTTGACAGAGGAACGTGATCTGCACCTAATTTTCCACTTTGGAGTCGGAACAGCCAGACAAGACGAGGAAGTGGACTCGGATCACCAATTTCTTTTTTGGCACATGAACTGGAAAGTGGACCACATACCCATTACCTCTGTCACATACACCCCAGTTGCACCTAGATTATGACTGTGAAGAGGCCTATGCCCAAGTGGTCGCACCCGACCTGGAGGGAATACTTTAGTTTCCTACACTCTGGCAGCAAAGCGCACGATTGACTGAGCCATGTATGATGGCAGCAGACAGGTGCTTTGGGAGAGGGGTCTCACAATGATTGGCGGCTACCACTTTCCTCCCCAACCGGTGGTCCGATGACGAGTGTAAACAGGTCAAATGATTGCTTCGTCAGGTCACTGATCCCACCTTGCGCCCAACTACCATCAGTCAGTACCATGCACTTCTCAAGGCAAAAAAGACTAGGTATCTTGCAGAGCACCAGCAAGAGATGTTCTATCTCCTGAGCATTGCCCTAGGATGTTCTGGAAAAAGGGTATTAAGCAGACCTGTATAGCCTACATAGAACATCACATCGGAGCAGTCGGTACAATACTTACAGCTAGCATCCATGAGAAATGGCTGATAATATGGACATAAGATATGGAGGTAGTACGTGCTCTTACACAGGCTAGCTTTCGCCCTGGACACTCTACCATTGACCATACCTTCACATTGAGAACCATGATCGAGGATAGCAGGAACCGTCGACAGGACCTCTACTGCTGTTTGTTTTGACATTGTGCCTCGGGACAAGTTGTGGGACAAATTGCGGCAGCTAGGGACACTGGTCGACTTGCAAAACTTTCTGCCGTTTCACTGGTATACGTGTTAACTTGGCCAAGACTGTGGTGTTGCTGGTTTCATCTTTCCGTCAGCCAAGACCTCCTCCTTTACTTATCAGGGACAGACTGTGGAAGTAGCTTCAGCCTATAAGTATCGAGGTATCAAGTTTCCTACCACCACACACTGGGATACTAGCCTCAAAATGAGAATCGCAACAGGCTAGGAAGTTCCATATGCTATGTAGAACATCATTCACATGGCAGAACTGTATGCTTGGAACCACCAGTCCCGCTTGTTCAGAATCCTGGTTGAACATGTTCTTCTATATGGATCCTGTGATATCATTCACCACCTGGAATGACTTGGAACAGGTACAGAAAGCCTTTTTGGCACGCACACTAGGGGTGGAATCCACAGTTCCATACCCGATCCTAATGCAAGAGACGGATTTTCTACCCCTCCAGAGAGCCGCACTGGATCGCCATATTCTTTACTTCCAGAAAGTGGTTCGTACGGGTGATGCTTGTCAATCCAATCTGGCTTTGGCTGTGACGATGGACCCACAATGCCTCAAGGCCTGTTGGAAGGACAGATATGCTAAGTGGTTCTCTCGGTGGAATGTGCAAGCAGACTGGTGTGTGCATGTGCGCACGAACACGGAACATGATGAATTGTGGCACTACCTTGATGCTTGCTTCCTTAGCAGACTATGGGATATGGATGCTCTGTCACTTATCAAGATGATAAATCATCAGTAACACGTTAATCCCAGGATGACACGAAGCCCACACCCCTATCTGCAGAATCTGCCCATGAAGAAGCGCAGACTGATAGCCTCTATCCGCATAGGGGCGCATCGTCTCTGCATTGATACATGATGCGGAGGCATGCGAGGACAGGATTTGTCAGTGTTGCCAACAGGGCAACATTGAGAATGAATGTCATGTTCTTCAATATTGTCCGGTCTATAATCATATCAGGGTGCACTATGCTCAACTGATTCTGCCTGACCAGCCACTACATCTCCTATTAAGCACAGCCTCCGTGGGACTACTGGCATCATACCTTCAGGAGATCATGGACACATAGGCACAGTTATGCCCTTCGGGGTAGTATTGAATCCACCTGTATAATTGTACAGTTTATCAACATACTTATTACAGCCAAGGTTGTTCCCTCAGAAACCCTTCGGGGCGTGGGCATTTTTATCTTGACAGTAATAAGATTGTTGCTCTGTCTTTGTTTGGGTCCCATAGGCCAATTGGTCTTCGTGGACGATAAAAATACATCTTCTTCTTCTATCTCTATGGTACATAATATGTAAAATCTCAAATGTGCAGCACAAGATGTATGTATTATGTAGGAGGCACTAGCGTATTGAACTAAACTTCAACACCATGCCCATATCCTATCTTGTCATGCATAGATCATCCACAATAGTTGCTCAGTGTGTTAGTCCAGATGATGGGCCCCTTATTAGTTCACCTATCAACAATTCATGTTGTTAAAGAGCAGGCATCTCATGTTATCGGCCTAAAACTAAGAATGGAATGAACATTCCGTCCTTAAAATTGTTGCCCTTTTCATGCATTTCTATGTAGGTACCATATTGTGCAATTAATTAATAAAAAAAACCTATACTGTTCGATTAGTACAATATGAACAAATACTAAAAGCACACGTTCAAACAAAAGTACACAATGCAAGCGTACTATATTTGGATTCTTGAAGCTCGTTAAGGTGTTGAGCACGTAAGCTAAGATGCTGAATATAAACTAAGATGTAATGGTGGCTTATATGTTGATAAGAATAATTCACTTTCTACCATCTGATCCTTTTGCTAAGTCCTTGCCATGCGGTGGCCTAGTGGTAAGGCCTTGGATTGGGGTGACCCCCACCACCACCAACCTTACCTTCAAACACAAGAAAGAAAAGTTCTTTTATGTTGCAGGGTAAAATTTACTAACGCGTAAGTAACAAAGGTGTGCCATTGCCAATTGGGCTTTTTTTTAAGCTTTGAAACGTTTAGATTCCAACTTGGCATTCAGTAATGGTGGTTCAGTAATCCAACTTGGCATTCAGTAACGCCAATGGGTTATAAAGAGTCGAATGGATTATGTTTTGTATATGTTGGTACTGATCTTGTATGAGAAATAGTTTAAATGACCGGTTTGCCTTGCTTATCCAACCAAGTAGCCTATTAAAACATTCCATCTATTAAAAGATCCTATCCGACTAAAGACCTGTCACAAAGACAACTATCACTAGAGAAGACTAATTACTTCAAGGGAAAAAATGACGTGATCTCATTTTCCTCAATGGTTTTCCTGTCATTGACCTTTATGGTGTTAAAATTATCATTTTATAATATTCGGGTTAAGTTGCAGTTGTGAACATAAACTTGCTGGAGTATATTAAATTGCACAAGTTGTGTGATAGGAATTTTATCTTACCTATAACAAATTGTAGGTGTAAAAGTTATGAGCAAGCTTAGAAAGAAATCGAGAGGACTGAGATGATTGAGCCTTGTTTCTTCTTGTGTCAGCATGCTAGACTGGCTTCGTTGTTGCTTCAAAGTCTCTTCAACTGCAATTTAAATAGTCAGCAGGCGTTATTGGCAGTGTGAGTGTACCCAAGTTCCTGGAACAATCTGGCAAAGAGGGCATTTCATGTGGCTTCGGCATAGATCATTTAATCAATTTGGAAGAAGAAATCTCTTCATCTTCAAGGGCATTAGAACCTATGATGCTTAAGTGATTGTTGAAGCTAAGCAACGCATTGTCAAAGCCTATATATCTTCGTCAGTTTAGGACGAAGTGAAGAATTGTATTTGGGCCCACTATCTTCAGATCAACACTTATATATAACTCTTTCGAATACTGTATGTTACAAGGTGGAAGGTGGTTTTGCTCTGGTGAACAATTTTTCGAATGGGTTTTCAGTCCCCCATCTATGTTTGTACTTTCTTCTGATTAATAGACTTTCACGTCCTACAAAAAAAAGTTACATTTTTTGTTAAATGCTTGCTCCTCCTGACATCTTTAAATAATTGTCCAGCTTAGAAGAAAAATACGGACTAGTGCATTGTAAACCTCTTTCAATTGACCTTGGGCATTCTTGAGTAGGTGCAAGGCTTACGTTTGCATTCAAACCGTCTGGTCATATGGATAGCATACATCCATAACCCTTATATCCCTTATTCTTAGAAAGCTTTTATTGGATAATTTGGGTAGAATGTACAAATTTCCACTTCTTCATTGTTAGAACCTTCATTTCACTATTTTGAACTTATTCCACCGTTCATTTTTTTTTCGGGGTTTTTAACCTATGTTTTGGTCAAGATTTTGCATCATGTTTTTTTTTTTTTTTTTTTTTTTTTTTTTTTTTTTTTTTTTTTTTGG
>JAANSK020281558.1:0-10987 GCA_011763485.2 Isoetes engelmannii | reverse complement strand
GTGTAGAGTGGTTGCCTGAAGCAACCTGGAGGTCCTGTACCATCTCAGTTGAGGGATTACCAGGAATACCCTCAACACCCGCAAACCCAAGAAAACTTCTTACCTCATAAACATTATTGAGGGCTGGCCATTCCATAACATCATTGATCTTAGTTGGATCAGTTGATATTCCATCCAAAGAAACGATATCCTCTAAATATTCACCTCCGTTGTAGCAAATTTATACTCTGAGAACTTGCTATGCCTTCTCAATTTCTGCAAGGCCATTCTGAAATGGTGTTCATGTTCTTCCAAAGTCTTACTATATATGAGGATGTCATAAAAGAAAATGGCAAAATCAGTTACAAATTCACGAAAGACATCATTCATCAACCTCATGAAAGTTGCAGAAGCATTTATTAACCCAAATGGCATGATAGTGAATTCACAATGTCTATATCTGGTCCTAAAAGCAGACTTATAAATAACCCTCAATGAATATCTATATATGAAATACTTAGCTCCTTGCAACTGATGAATAAGGTTGTCTACTCTAGGCAATGCGTGCCTGCATTCACTGACGAGTTTTTGGGCAATTTCCATTGAACTCTTCCATAAATGCATACTTTGGCATCTTAGCGTTCTTAACCCAGTTTTTTCATTCTATCGAATGCTATTTTGAAAATTTGGAAATCTTCAACGTATTAACCCTACTTTTTAGTGCCTTTCCCAGGAGATGAGTTGTGAGAAATGGAATTGTTAACCCTACTTTTTAGTGCCTTTCCCAGCAGATGAGTTGTGAGAAATGGAATTGATTTTGGAAAGCCTTAGGTAATGCACGTTGTTGCTAATTTGGCACACAATGCCAAGCACCATTTTGATTAGATGACTGGTCATATTTTTGTCTACAAACCCAACAAAATTACTTGGGGGGCTTTTAAGTTTGCTGGTGTTCGGGATCATCAGGTGATAATGGCCAAATGAATTGGACGCTTTTAACCAGCCAGGAAGCGTTTCATCTGTATCTGCCTCTGTCGTGGGCGAAAGATGCATAAACCGTTCTAAAACTCACAAATGCATTGTTTTACAGGGCCTGCATATGACTTGTTTTATACTTGCTGCTCCACTCCAACAAGCAACAAAATGCCTGGTGAATTGCCTTGCTTTATTTACAATTAGATTTACACAATGAACATAAAAAACCTATGACGAATGGTATTCGGGTTACCTTGACCTCTGCCTATCAGGTTTTGGGTCCCTAGACATCTAGTAATTGACTTAATGAAGCAACAGGATAAATTATCATGAATTGAAGATTTCTAGCATAGTAATATGTACAGCTAGTCTACATCTTTCCTAATGAAGGTAACATACAGATTTACATGTGATGGTCTGTTGGAAATTGCTTCTTCAAGCAAGACCATTTATGTAACTAAACGACAATGATATTGCATTTTAGCAAATGCCAAAGGTGTTCTCTCCACTATATGTGACATAAAGAAATCCATCCTCGTCTTTATGTTCGTCATAGATGGACGACATAATAGCAGCTGCAAGACAGGATATAACTGTAAGATCTTATAAAACAAAAAAGAATAAGAAAGCTTCCTGCAAAAGAAATACCTGTTGGCGGAAGCACATTGTTAACAAATATAAAAATAGCCTTCTCAGCACTGAGCTTGATTCTCTTTCGAATTACATATACAAACTGACCAACAGTAAGATCTGCTGGGACAAGATACCTGCAATATGAACGTAAAGATATTATGTAAACAGCTAAAGGTATAAAATGGAGTGAGTAGTAAGAAAGGGCTTACTTCTTCTTATCAATATTTGGAATATCACTCCTTTCTGCTTTCTCCACAATCACCTGTGCAAAGTAAATGGTTAATTATATCTTTTATATACAATTGTGTTCTTACTACCGAACATTTATGTTCAACTAGTTCTGCCATTAAAGCCTTTAAAATCAGTTTTAGACTGTTCGGGTTCTGCAGAGCGAGTATTAAACGCCAGACCTAAAATTGTTTAACTATTCTAACATGCATAAACAAAAGTACATAGAAAGCTTACAGGAATCCTCTCAGGATACTTCTCACGAATCCTTGCAGCCTCTGCTTTTCTCTTCTCTACTCCAATAATAACAGATCAATAACATTAGGTCAATTGCGAGAAAGACTGTTAAAAGACACGATTTCGTTAAACTTGCATCTTTTGCCCTAATTGAGGAAAGAACCGGAATGACAGATGAAAACTGCATGCAAGCAAAATGCCAACATAAATGCAGAAATGTTATACTGGAAAAAGTCCAAGAGGCCATGGAGCCGGCAAATTTTGGGGATCAGGGACAAAATTTAAGCCGCAAAGAAAAGGGCTTACCGAGATCGTGTTCCTGCTTGAAAGAGCTCTTGGCCATTAATTTGGCGCTCATATTGGCCGCCGGAGTAAGAGTTGCCGGAATGCTCGGGTAGGGTGCCCTCTTCAGCAAAAGAAGGGCAGAAAGGGCATCGAAAAAGGCGTTCCGTAGAAGCGAGGCCCTTATTGCTCGAGGAGTCGCGCTGGATGGCCTAACCGAATGGGCAAATGACACGTCATCAGGACAATGCTGACTCGACTTGCAATGCCACTTTTATTATATACATTTTGCAAAATACCCTAAGGTATTATCTAGTGGGAAATTTATCCATCCTTAGACCTTATTGCTAACCTTGTTGCTCTTTGGGTTGCCCGAAGGGACAACCCCCCCCACTGGCCCCCGGGAAGAAGGGGGGGGGGGATATGCCCTGAGATGTGCTTCTTGGATGGCTAAGATCTATACTTGTTCGGCATTATGTGGCATGAAGGTGTTAGCTTGGCGACACATGGACTTTTTAGGAATTAAGAATTGTATTTTCGTAGTCCACGGAGACCAATTGGCCTATGACAAGCCGCTAAGGTTGTATTGAACCATTGCTTGAGTCTGGTGATTTTGCCTCAGGTTTCATGAGGGGATTGGTATAAATTCTATGGTCATAACTCTTTGATGTAAATACATGATAAGCATGTGACACTCAATCTAGCAATTATTATAGTAACTGCATAGCTAAACTGACCAAGGGAATGAAATTAGGCTAGATGATTACGACTTGCCTTTTAGTGGGATCAAATTGTCTTAGGACTCTTGGTCCCATTATACAAGGAGATGCATTCTCTTAGAAAATTAAGAAGCATCAGAGACGTGACAAACTGATAAAGCTAGAAGATATACGTGAAGAGAAACATCATCAGTTGAACAAACAAGGAAGAATTTGTGAACAAAAGATAGGAAGTGAAGCGAAGGCTGAACAAGAATTATTTGCTATTATTGGCCCAATATAGCAAAACATCTAAAATAAAGCGACAACAGACTCTTCCGTTGGAGAATATGAGCAGTGAGGGCCGTGATATCTCATGATCACGACGTGAAGGTCGTGATGCCTCAACGACTTGCCATACCATGAAGGTAGTGACCCCTTGGCAAATAGTCAGGCCATGAGGGCAGGGCCAGGGCATCTCCACACCATGTTGTGAAAGGATCATACTTTTAATGGGTGTGGCTTCTTGAGAACTTTGTCCTTTGGAGACTTATACTACTCTTGTATCTTGAGAGCATTGGCTTTGTGTATGACATTAGGTAAGGTCATGTGCCTTCAAGTATAGGAATAACACTCCCCTTACAAGACCAACACCATGGTCAGGAGAAAGGTCTGGGCTGCTTTCGTGGGTATGTAGCCATTCGGTGCTTTCTGATCTGGTCGACAGCCCATTGAACTTGAACTTTGACGTTCTAGTATAGTATACGACCTAAATACATATACTATACTACCACATCAGGGTACATATCGCCTAGAAGATATGTACAATGTTAGTACACGTGTGACTCGACACATGCATGCCACGTAGATAGCTTGCATACTGAGAGCCCATAGAAGGTTGCCACGGTGCATGCAACCATTGACACCTCTCATATTATTATATATACTTAAAAATGTAATATTAGCAATAATGCCAATATTTATGTTAAGCATAAGATAATATATCCCCTAGGTAACATTATATTAACATGTTAATATAACATGTGGGTTATTAAATATTACACATGTGTATCACATGTTAATATATCAAGCTAGTTACACTTTCCCCGATAAATTTCCCTTTAATGGTAGTTAGTGGCTAATTGCAACCTAAGACCCTACTTTGCCAAGTGTCAAGGCCTGATTGGACCATGTGGCCCAATCCTAGGGCCATGCCCTATTTTCAAGGCTATATAGGGGTGAGCCTTAAAGTTTTCCTTTGAGGTTCTTGCGCCATTTTTGGGAAGGAGCTCCAAGAGTCAGTCTTGGACAGCGCCAAGTGAAGGAAGGCCTTGCAGCTCAAGCTAAGTTCGAATACCTGAGGTGCTTCAACAGCGCCACTGATTAGCAGGATTTTCAGTATGTTAGGGTCTCAGGGTGAGAGGGCAAGCCATAGATAAGGTGAGTCATAGGATTACATGATGTTCTTGGTTTAACTGTAGTAGTTAACAGAATTGCCTCCTCCTTCTACTGTTAGATGCTCAATGACATTAATCCTAAAATGGGACTCACAAAAGGAATCCTAACCCTTCTATTTTGTATAAATAGATTAGGTAGCTTAGAACTATTATTCTATTTTGGATTATGATAGATGCTCGAGGATGTTGCTTTGTTTGCACCTCTTGTGCTTGAGGGAAGGGGGGTAGAGACTTAGGAGCCATGATTAGCTATGATCCTAATAGTAGGCCTCAGTAATTCCCATAAGTATTTCGGCCTGTGCATAGGAGTCCCCCTTATCGTGGGCTAAGGGGTTTGACTAGCTTACAATAGAGGACTTGACTGAGTGCAGAGGGACCCGTGGCGTGCTAGTCTACTAGGGGTCCATAGTTTGCTAGACCTAATAGTTTTAGAGAATTGAACATTCTAGAACATTCTCGAACATTCTATTTTGATGCATGTATACGTTGTTTGTGCATGCACCGTGCATGCCAAACCTTGCAATAGTGGAAAATTAAGAGTTGTGCAGAGTAGAGTTTAAATCGTCCAAAAGTTATTCTCTCTTTGCAACCCTTCTTTGCACAGCAAGTCCTCCCTAGAAGGAAGGAGGAGAAGCAGATATGGCTGCTCCAGAATTCAAAATCAACTTCGTCATTCTGCCTCCATAGCTTCCTTTTGCAAGGTTGCAAACAACCTAAATCTACGTACCACCACGATGTTGCTAAATTGAAAAATTGATCAGAAAAAAAATGTTGCATTGTGCCACAAGGTTGTTGGGGCATGCTTCTACTTTTCAAGGTAGTGAATCTTGTGATTTACCTAATGTTTGTGGCCAATATGGTATTGGCAACATTTCCAGATCTTATCATCCTTGTAGCTATCCTTTGAACTCCTCCTATTTCATCTACAAAGACTAGTTCGATGCTACCTCTGGTTGGCACATACACATTAAATGGCAAATGTGAAATGCTAAACCAGGGTGGGATTGATTGCTATGAAACTGAATTCATCAAAGCTAACATAACGATAAACTCACAAAAGAAAATTGTAGCATGGCTTGTTTAACTAATTCTACCTCTGCAATTGCATTTTATCATCACAGCCACATCTACTGCAACGTTTTGCTTTGTACTCTTTGTTGTTGTTGTCACAGTCTACTGAAAAGTGTGCATTTCATCTTCATTTTTTTCTGATCCATTTTGTCAATATAATGCTGCAAAGATGTGGCATAACCAACACGGAATGCAAATTCGGCTCCAACATGTGGTTTTGGAAAAATATCTCTCTGCTAAAAACAGAGGAGGTAAAGAAATCATTATCACAATTAATTCATCATTGTATGAGACATTCAAAGTACACAATTTTTGGCATCAAACTAAAATAATGTTAGGGGCAACCTCGTCTCTCTAGCTATCTACACTGGCAGGATATCCAAGTGTCCTGTCGTTCGAGGAGTGAGGGATCTCCGGAATGGCGATCTGACTTCGTCATGTCGTCCGGAATGGCGGCGTTACCCTATTGACCATGTTACACGGTCTGTTTCTGCAACAAAAGCAAGACAACGCCCCGCATGGCAGTATTCTGCAGCCACCTCCTAAGCCAATTGACTACAAGAGTGTTGGATATGAGCTACTTTGGAGCTTCTTGGAGATGCGGTGGTCTTCTGCCCGCGAAACTTGGTCTCCTAGCTAATGCCAACATTATGAGTCCACTGGAACAGTCCGAGGTGGGGGAGTTGGCCGTCTGTCGTCGGGTCTTAGGGAGAGGACATTCGGGTCAAGCTGCTTCCGGGTGGTTTTAAGGTCCCGTCTTCTAGCGTCAACATCCTCCCTCTACGTGAGGACACGATGCAAGGTCCTGGATGGATCCGACAAGGGCAAGGTTGCCAGGACACCTACCCCCCGGGTCCAGGCTGCATGTTGCTGGGCGGCACCCTTCCCCAATTCGAACAAGGCCAGGACCTTGCGTGGATGCCTCAAGGGTGGGTAGAGGCCATACCCCAAGAGACGGAACCCAAAAAAGTTCCCCAGGCAGCCTTTCCTGCCATCGCTCCTCTGGAGGGACGTACGCGAATGCCCACCCTCCCGGAGCCACGTTCACCTATCCGTCCATTGAATCCTCCATCCAATGGCCCTGCTTCAAGCAGGTTCCAAAATATCCAAGATCCATCCGGGAGAGCTTACGAAACCGCAAAGCGTCGTTTGGAAGGCTATGCAGAAATCCAAGTGTCCTGTCATTTGGGCAGTGAGGAGTCTCCGGAATGGCCATTGAAGTTCTTTTCATATTGATTGTTATTGCAACTATTTCAGTTGTAATACGAAAAATAATAGTTTTGTTGTACTATATATAAAGTAAGTATTTTATGTATTTAATAAGTATTTTATAATTCTAAAATAGTATTTGAAGTACTTTTTAAATGAGAGGTATGCGTACGATATTAATACATTAAGTACGTATAATATGCGTACCATACTAAACGTACCTGACAACACTATAAGCGCGACCTTTAAATGTTTGTTACAGTGTTCTGAAATCTGCAAAAAACCTATTCACTGTAATCCCAATGCCAATGCCAATCCCAATACTTTTAGACTTAGAGTTGCTCTACGTTATGAATGTAGCATTGCATCTGCACTAGTTCGTCATGTCTTTGAGGAAATGATCGACACCACCTTGAAGTTGGCACTTTACAATCAACAAGGTAGCAGTATACATGAAGAATGTCTGATACCATTGTCACGTCCCCTTCTCCTGTATGATGCTTCGGCCATATAGAAGCTGGCGATTTCCTCGTGTCGACTCCACAATCCAGCATAAAGGCCACCCATAATACACTGACTACTAGCTGGTGCTCCAGAGACGGCATGGAAGCATGAGCGTATCATTGCTCCGTCTTTGTTGGGGTCGTACTAACTGCATAAACGTGAAATATCAGCACAAGCAACATACACATATCAATATATATAATCCCACCCCAAAGGGTGGGGCACCATCGTCCAACATCATAACATAGACATACTAACTACACAACATGGTGGAAGCTCTACCCCAAGCTCATCCCAATGTGGTATAACTGACAGTTTAGAGCTCCAGATAACATCATATGGAAGTCATAACAACAACATTAGCTGGCATAAAATAATGGCAAGGGTAGTCCAATCCATCTGCCCCTCCTGTGCACATTTTGCAGATAGATCGCAAAGCCTTGGGTCTCGATTGTAACCTGTCGGAGATGTAACTATAAGGCTGTTGCTCCAAGGCTGCTCCTTCCAAGCACAGCCATCCAAACGACGCTTCGCAGTTTCGCAAGCTATCCCGAACGGATCTTGGATTTTTTGGAACCTGCTTGAAGCAGGACCATTGGACGGAGGATTCAACAGACGGATAAGAAAATGTGGCTCCGGAGGGTGGGCATTCGCGTACGTCCCCCCAGAGGAGCGATGGCAGGAAAGGCTGCCTCGGGAATTTTTTTGGGGTCCGTCTCTTGGGTATGGCCTCTACCCTTCCTTGAGGCATCTACGCAAGGTCCTGACTTTGTTCGAATTGGGGAAGGGTGCTGCTCAGCAACAGGCAGCCTAGAAGGGGGGGTGGGTGTCCTGGCACCCTTGCCCTTGTCGGATCCGTCCAGGACCTTGCACCATGTCTTCACGTAGAGGGAGGATGTTGATGCCAGAAGACGGGACCTTAAAACCACCCGGAAGCAGGTTGACCCGAGCGTCCTCTCCCTAAGGCCCCAACGACGGCAAGTAGGGCCATTGGACTCAGGATTTTTTGAAACATGCTTGAAGCAGGGCCATTGGACGGAGGATTCAACGGACGGATAGGTGAACGTATCACTGGGAGGGTGGGCATTTGCGTACGTCCCATCGGAGGAGTGATGGCAGGAAAGGCTGTCTCGGGAACTTTTTTGGGGTCCATCTATTGGGGTATGGCCTCTACTCTCCCTTGAGGCATCTATGCAAGGTGCTGGTCTTGTTCGAAGTGGGGAAGGGTGCCGGCCAACAACAGGCAGCCTGAATGGGGGGTTGCTGCGTGTCTTGGCACCCTTGCCCTTGTCGGATCCGTCCAGGACCTTGTACCATGTCCTTACGTAGAGGGAGGATGTTGATGCCAGAAGACGAGACCTTAAAACCACTCGGAAGCAGCTTGACCCGAACGTCCTCTCCCTAAGGCCCCAACGATAGACGGGCAACTCCCCCACTTCAAAATTGCGAACCTCTGTTCCAATGGACTCAGAACATCGGCATTAGTCAAGGACAAAGGTACATGTACAAATGTAGCATTGACAAAGATGGATAATAAAAAATGAGAAGTTATGGTCACAGGACGTCCATGATCGATGTCCAGACGTCGATAATTGATTACATATATATGAGGGCATCCACGAGGCTTGTGTGCCATCAAGTCAGCTCGACATGGGACATCCCGTGCCACGTCAACACGAGGCAATGTCGAATATCGACGTCTGTCGGACATGGTGCGCCACGTAATAAGACTGCTCGCCTGGGCAGTAGACCCATCCGGCCAGGCCAGCTTAATTTCTCGTCGATGATCGACGGCGTGCGACGTGACTGTGCCAGCCGAACGGTCAGCGTGGCACGATTGACGGACACGCGTGAAGCTTTGCCACGTCAGACCATGAGACATCGATTATTGACGTCCAGATGGCATGCCACGTCATTTCAGGTTGGTTGCGTGGTATGTTTGCTGGACATGCATGCATGCTTGCCACGTCAGACGTGCTGGGCATCGATTATCGACGAACATGCGGACGTGACTGTCCACGCGAGCGTGCCAGCACAGCATGGCAGGAGGCCACGCGTGCCAAGGTTCTAAAATCTAAGCCTGGACTAGTCATTTTGGCCAGTGGTGCAGTCCGTTACACTCAGGGTCATCGCCTTAATTTGGATATTAAGTTATCTGGTGCATCTGCTTCTATGGGGGTAGAAATCATGAATATTGGTAACTATGATCTTATTGTGGGGATGGAGTTTTTAGCGGCCGCCAAAGCCATCATTGACTGTGAGAAACGTGCGGTGACGTTTACTGCAACGAATGGCACTCGGGTTACAATCACAGGTAATCCAACTAAGCCTGTTATGGAGTGTATTTCCTTGAAACAGTTGAGCAAAGCTATCAAAAAGAATAAAATTGCTTATCTTATAAAAGTTGCCTCCATTGCATCACCGTCCAAACAAGAGGGAGTTATTACGGGCTTACCACAACCTATTGGGAATCTTCTTCACGAATTTCATGATCTTTTTCCTGAAGAAATCCACAAATTGCCACCTTTCCGAGGAGTTGAGTGTGAAATAGCCCTTGCACCTAAGACTAAGCCTACCAGTAATGCACCCTACAGATTGAGTACTCCAGAGTTAGCAGAGCTCAAGAAGCAGTTACAGGATCTTCTTAACTTAGGGTTCATTAGACCAAGTGAATCCCCTTTTGGTGCACCTATCCTCTTTGTTAAAAAGAAAGTGGTACTCTTCGCATGTGTATTGACTACCGTCAATTGAATAAGCACACCATTAAGAATCGGTATGCATTGCCTAGGCCTGATGATCTCATGGATCAACTTCAAGGTGCGAAGTACTTTTCTAAGATTGATTTGCGCTCCGGATATCACCAGATTAGGATCAAAGAGGAAGAAATTCATAAATCTGCTTTCAGGACAAGGTACGGACATTATGAGTTTACCGTGATGCCTTTTGGCATCACTAATGCCCCGGCAACGTTCATGCATCTGATGAATGATGTGTTCCGTGAATTTCTTGATGAGTTTGTGATAATCTTCTTTGATGATATTCTGATTCACAGTAAGACTTTACAAGATCATGAGTGCCATCTTCGATTGGCCTTGCAGAAACTTCGACGGCATCAGCTTTATGCCAAGTTTTCCAAATGTAAGTTTGCCACTACCGAAGTTGAGTATCTTGGCCATATTGTGTCAGCTGATGGTATTTCCATGGACCCAGCTAAGATCGAAGCTGTTAAGGAATGGCCTGCTCCTACGAATATTTCAGAAGTTAGAAGCTTTTTGGGATTAGCTGGATATTATCGGAAATCTGTCAAGGACTTTGCCAAGATAGCAGCATCGTTGACTGATCTTACCAAACATAAATTGGTCAAGGATTGGGCTAACCATTGGAAAGAAAAGGTGCAATCTTTCTTTGATAAGTTGAAGGAAGCTTTGACCACCACACCCGTCCTTACCTTGCCAGATCCTTAGAAGGATAAGTTGGTTGCCACAGATGCTAGCAATGTTGCAATGGGTGGTGTCCTCATGCAGGAAGACCGGGTTGTAGCTTATGATTCCAAATAGATGAATGAGGCGGAAAAGAATTATCCTACAAATGACCAGGAACTTCTGGCCGTTGTGCGAGCCTTACGAATTTGGCGATATTTGTGACGTTCCATAATATTATACGGTATAAATACCGTATATTATGTATGCCACGTCACTGGTACATGCCGTAGAT
>JAANSK020281547.1:0-10987 GCA_011763485.2 Isoetes engelmannii | reverse complement strand
TCCACCCCCCGACTAACCAATTGCCGCACGGAAGACTCAGCCTCAAACATGATTATGAAGAAATTATTTGATAGGAAGTTCAGAGACTGATACTTGGGCAAACCAATCTGCCTCAGATGTCCGGCAAGCCAAGAGCTAAACCACCTCGTGTCCAATATGTAACCCGTGAAATAGCCCAACACCGCAAATGAAACTAGATTCTCAATGGTCTGAACCTGCCTGGTATGATCAATATCTATCCATGAATTCTCTGGAAGAGATGCCTGCAAGTCAACAGAATGATGATCCTCCACAAATTTCAGAGCCTCTTGAACACGGGCAGTCATGCACTCCGGAGCCGTGCGCTTGATCCAATCTGAAAACCCCGGTCGAGTGGGGCGAGCAACAATGTCATTGCTCTGCCAGGCCGGGTGCGCGGGATTTGGGACTGCCACCCTGGCACCCTGAGAGGTATCCAGTGGCACCCCAGGAGGCACATCATCAACCTGCACACTAGGCCGCACCCTAGAAGAGGGCGCATCACCAGCAAGTGATTCCTTCCCAATCACAGGGGAAGAGAAATCACAAACCCAGTTTCTAAAGGGGGCATGCTTGATGGAATCAAGACTGGAGTCTCCAAAACACAATCTACTGGGGTCTTAGAATTAAATTGAGAGGAAGAGCAATCCACATACCTCTCAACCGAAGGGGATTCCAAGAGCGCCCTCATCTCTACCACCAATTGCCTGCCACTTCCTACAACTCGTGCCTCTTCCTGCACTCCGAGATGCGTATCCTTCCCCTTTTCTGGTGGACTCTTTCTCCTTGCCATCTCCCTTGGCTTCAGCCCCAAGCCATGAGGCTCAATCGATCCACCATCAGCCTGTCTGGCAGGAGCCATGACATCCGAACCAGTCCGGAAATTGGTTGTTTGAGGCATCAAACCAAGTGCAAGACAGCTGATGCTATACACCTGGGGAAAGAGCTCGGAGCAAGCTTTCCAACGAGCCCAAGCACACAGAAATATGACACAAGCTAAGAGAGATATCACCTGTCAAATTTTCGTCGTCAAAACCCTAACTCCAGGCGCCATCACCAGTGCCTCCGTAAGCAAGCCATCATTACCTGTCACCTTTCTTTCATCTTTCATTAGTTTCGAATTCTTTGCTTCTTTGCCCATGTTTTGCTCCTTGATTATCTGCTTATATCTGGCTCCTGATCTTTTGCATAGGAGATGCCCAACAGATTCAAGTTTTCTAGCTGATTCAAGGAAGGCTTTGGTTAGTTGTTATATTCTTTGAGTGAAGCTATTGGGGTTCTTTGATGCGAAGCTTTTGGGGTTTTGATCTTCCCCTTGTTGTTCTTAAGCATGTGCTGATTAAAGTGGGTGCTTTTGAAATTTGGTATACTGTGGTACCAATTAATCCCGGTGGAGTTCAAATCCCCATTCTTGTGTGCAAATATCTTATGCTGTGAGATGTGGCAGGGGTTTCGAATGTACGGGTTGCAAAGCCTGTTGTTTATATATGCGTTGTTTCTAGTATTTTTGATATTCTGTTGCTGTTGCAGTGGCAGATCCCGTTATGGTCCTATTGTAAATCCGTGGTAGATCATGTTCTCATGGTATGTATTGTATATTGACTTCTAGCTTGGTTTTGACAACCATATGCTGAGGTGGAATATGGGATTCGATCCATTTTGTTTTTTGTTGAATGGTTCTGGTTGTTGGATGGGGATAAGGTTTAGAATATGGTCATTCTCTAGGTTGAATAGTGTATGGTACATCAACCTTGTAATTGAAAAACATAGTTCAAGAAGCCCTTATTTTTTTTTGGCTATGATGGTCAACACTATAAAATGATGTGGTGTGCCAAGTATGATCATGATAGTCTTATGCAAGAAGCGTATCATTCATAAATTGACTCAACCATCCCCCAAAAGGTGCACCTGTTTCAAGAATAGAGCAAATATATGAGAGTTTTTACATAAAGAACTCAATGAATTTTTAGATATGTGTGCTTCATACTAGAAAACATAGAATTAAAATAGCAGCATGTCCATTGTTTCAGTAGTTTTAATGAATCAAGGCGCGGTAAGATGTTGTCTTTTGCTTTGTAATCAAGCACAATCTCAATGATGAAGGGGATGGATTTTATGTTACTTCAATGTTCGGTACTTCTACTCGACAAACAATAAAAAAAATGGTATGCACTTATTAAAACAATGTACAATTGGACTTGTAGATGTGCTTGCTTCTTGGGATACCAACATGTACTATATCATGTAGGTTAGAAAGTGTTGTACAAATGCTTTTGAAATCTTATTACAGCCTTTAGCAAAACGTCAAAGGCAGAGACATCACATGCAAGACAAAAAGTTTAAACCCAATAGTAAAGAGTTTCTAATATGCCCAAAAGTTGGAACTTAAGAAGCATTAGCAAGATAAAAGGTGAAACTTAGGATACCTCAAAAGGCACAGTAATGATAAGCAAAGCTGCAACATGCGAGCAAAGAAAAAGGGGGAGCATTTGGAAAAACATGTGGGGTTACAGTAGCTTTGTCAATTGAGCATTGTTTTCACGTAGATTTTGCTACAATCAATGAACACATTTGCGTTATCAATAGGTTTGTTGTAGCTATGTATTGCAAAAACTGGTTAGATGTCAATAATAACAGGCAGATAGCTAGAGTGCTTTGGCAGCTTTTGCACTGGCCGAGGGAAGTTGAGGTTTATGGATAGAGAGAAACATATTATATGTGGATGGTTGTGCAATGGAGAGGGGGGAACACGGTGGGGAGGGACAGGACAGGTGATACGGGACATACGATACGACAAACGCGGTGACGAAAAGGATGATGGGGCAAGGGAATTGACATGTTTGAGGTTGAGGGCCACCCAACAAAAGAAGAAAGACTTGCTTGGGGTTCGAAGATGATAAGATAAAAATCAAAACAACTACGAAAAAACAGGGCAAAGTAAATTACGCCATATTATAGGCATTTTTAAAATCTGTAATTGGCCTGTGCCTACGTGGCTAGGCCTGTGTGTACGTGGCCTGTTCTTGTGCCTACGTGGCAGGACCATAATTTCCTCTACCCTACTTTTCGTTGGTAAATGTTAAGGGGCAGGCCATTTCGCGGGGTGCAAACCTGGCTCGTCCTACGGGCTCACAAGGCCCTTGCCCACGCGAAATGGCCTCTCCTTAACATTATCCCTATCATAACAAACCAAGTGTGGGTTTTAATTAACCTTTAGAGATGAAATTAACTCCCATTAACAAACTAATGGTAGTGTAATGCGGTTTTTAGGGGACCCATAAAAACGTGCCATTTAACGTGCCACTTAATGAGGCACAAAAAAATGCCTCCATTTTATCCTCTCCCGGGGGCCTGCCACGTGTCACGCATATTTTTCATTTACTCATTATTGCCCTTCTCTTTGAATTATATTTTAGTACTAATTATATACTCGTGCGCCTGCCCCAACTCACGGGCCTAACCTACCTACTCGCCGGCTAAATTTACCTGCCGGAAAACTTTCCGGGATGTACTTTTCGCATGGCTTTTGGACGGCCCAGATCTGACCCCGGATTAGAAACGACATCCCGTGTACGGGTAACAAAAACAGTAGTTTCACCACGCGGTATCGACGGTTCAGATTGAATCCGGTTCGCGCGCTTACACGGCAGTACACACGCGCCGGCGACGGTTCTCACGCTTCGGGGACGCAGATCTGCGTTAGAATTAGGATCCACACGGATGGAGCACGTGTCCGGTATTTTTGTATCTGTATTTTCCGTGTCCTGTATTTTCGTAACCGGATTTGAGCGTATCATAAAATCGGATTCACCGGAGCAAAATACACTAAGGAAGAAAAAACACGAAGCAGCGAAGGAAGACGGAAAACAGAGCAATTTCAGCAGAAGAAGAGCAAGCTTACGAGCTTCAAAGCCTAGCCCACAGGAAGATTTGGAAGCCCCACCTTCTCGCCGGAGTTGGGTTGCTCGGTTCTGGGCATGGCTTCCCCTTTGTAAATTCTTTCTTTTTTAAATCTTTGCTCCGAGCAGAAAATCATCACCTGGGTCGTCCTTGTTCCTGGCTGCTGCAACCCTCTCCGGCAGCCCTTATCGTTTTTTTCTTGTTTTTCCTCAGCATCTTGGACCCCCGAAGTCTTTCCCATCCCATCGTTTCTGACTCCAAATAGTCTCTATCCTTTGCTTGAAGATATCTTTTGTACCGAGCCTGCTGCATTGGATTTGTTTCAATCAATTGTTTCTTTGTCGATTTGCCCTTTTGCTTTGCTGTATTCACTTGCACACCGGTCCTCTTCAGACAAGGCTGCTTTTCGTATCTTGAAAGGACATTTGAGGCTCTGTTGGGTATTAATTTTGCTTGAAGTAGCTCGGGATTTACAGTTCGCTCACAAGTATATGCATTCAAAGAAGTGAAAATCCGTTCGTCTCAAATGCCAGTGCTTGAGATGAAAAGAAATATATAATTGTAGCAGCAACCAGTTCTTGCATTCTTTACCGTTTGTGGCAGATGGATAATTTGCTTTGCGCCGAAGAAGCTATTGGGAGTCCCTGGAATGTGGACTCAAGTGAGAATTTCTGCAGTCTAAGGGAAGGAAATGCTACCGGATTCTTTTTTCCAGATCTGCCTGCTCTAGACGATTCGGCCTTGATGGACATTTTGGTCAAAGAGCAAGATCAAAAACTCGATGAAGAATACATTTCCATTCTGCGATCACATGATATATCTACAGCTCGTTCCAATGCTGTACAATGGATGATCAAGGTATTGATCTTTGAAAAGATTGTAAACTCGCAAATTGATCGAGTTTCTGATTAAGCAAAACGCTTTTTATTTTTGCAGGTTCGAAATGTGTATAATTTTCAGCCTCTTACTGTGGCTCTGGGGGTCAGCTATATGGACCGTTACTTATCTAAGCATCTTACGACGGTAAGTTTTGAACATAGGGTTCAAGAATCTACTTCAAGAATCTACTCTCATAGTGCTATTTTGTATTGATTTTGCTTGACTTTGCACTTATCACCATGACAGTCCTGGAAGGCTTGGATGATGCATCTTCTCGCGGTGGCTTGTATGTCTTTGGCTGCCAAGATGGAAGAAACAAGCGTTCCCTTGTTATGCGATTTACAGGTCCTTATCTTATCTGCATTTCCTTTCTGTGGGATGTTTCTTGAGATTATCCATCTTTGCAGAGTGAAGGACTTGATCATCTTTTTGAGCCCAAAACGATTCAAAGAATGGAATTAACAGTTTTGAGCTCCCTTGGTTGGAAGATGAATGCCATTACATCATTCCAATACATCCATGATTTGCTTCATCGGCTAGACCTTAGTGCTCATCTGCTGAGGTCTTTATCTGCTCGGATTGGTGAGCTTGTCCTCGGAACTTATTCAGGTATGGTGGAAAGACTGCTGCTAGAAGTCAATGTTTATGTATATGATTTTAAACTTGAGCAGTCTGAATAAGGATCAAATGCATGGATCTGTTTCTGCAGAGCTTGAGTTTCTTATATTTGGGCCTTCTGTCATTGCCCTTGCTTCTATTGTGTGTGCCTTGGAGGAGATAGTTCCCTTGCAGGCAGAATCTCACAAGTTCAAACTACTTTCAGTTTTGCCAATAGATAAGGTAAGCCATAAGCATTAGCACAAGTTTAGCATTAATTTGAGAATTTTAAATGACTAACTTGCTAATTTTTTGTTTTTTTAAGGGAGAATGGGACAAGTGCTACAAACTTTTAGAAGAGTTGGTTGTGGATCCTATCTGCCAACTTATATCTACAAGCCAGATAGTCGGAAACCCGAAATCACCTCCTAGCCCTGTTACAGTAGCAGATGTTGGTTGTCAAACAGAGGTAGCTAGGTCAGATTTGAACAGGCATTATGTGGAATGGTCTACTTGTGTGACAAGGCCGCAGAACGGGTTTGTGGTAACTTCTTGTCTGAAATCCAGAAAACGAAAGGCGGATGAATCATTGAACTAGGGCCATTTTAATCATAGAAGTCATGATGGATTGAGGAGTTGCTGGATGTTGGAACATCAACCTTGCCTGGTAGGAGTTCTGATACTCCAGCAACTTACTAAAAACCTCAAAAAAATATTGATTTGGATCGGCTACGTACCTGATTTGCTGGTTGGTGGGATTTTTTGGGGCAAAGTGAAATTGCATGATGATCTTTGCTGTTATTTGTTCTATTCCATTCAGCCAAGAGATGGTCAGGCATGGAAACTCATACAGCTACAGCATCTTATTTATGTTCCTGCTATAAGTGTGCAAGTTTTTATTGCTTGTACACTACAATTGTCGTGACAAGCCTTTTTTGCTTGCATACTACAATTGTATTGCCGTATTTGATCAGAGGATCGAATGCGAAGGAAGCTGAGGGGTTTGTACTTAATATATTAACTTTGCTGGTTGGAGGAGCATAGTGCTTAAGATCTGAAAATTTTGAGAAGAATAATAAGAGTAGCTTTGCAGAAATGAAGCTTTTAACTTATTTGTATTCAGTCAGGGTTATAAAAAGGCGAAACTCTTAACAGAGTACAGCAATGGACTAGAAGACAATGTGAACAGGAAGTTTTGATAATAAAAAATGCTGCTGCTGCTGCTACTGCTGTTATGTGTAACTTTAGCATATGCTATCTTTTGTACACAAAACTTTGTTTTGATCATTATATGATTAAAAATTAGGGTTGTCCTTTCGAAGCAGAGCTCAGATTTCTACTTTGTTATTATATATTGAGAGTCTAGTAATGTGCATCAAATAACGGGATGGAATTGCATCATCGCACAGGTGGTTTACATGTCATGTTCAGATTTCTGCCTTGTATTATGATCTGATAGTTTAGTAATGTGCATCAAATAACAGGATGAAATTGCATCATAGTACAGGTGGTTTACATATCATGCTCAGACTTCTACCTTGTATTATGATCTGATAGTCTAGTAATGTGCATCAAGTAACAGGATGAAATTGCATCATAGTACAGGTGGTTTACATATCAGGTTCAAAGTGCATACAGATTCAAGGTACAGACCAAATTAGTATGTACATAGAAAAAAAAGCAAGGGTTTTCCAGCTGGTAATGAAGTGAAGTTTCTGTAATGTACAAGCATAATTGAACATTTATTCAGAACCTTGTGATGCACAGGAACCAAATGTACCCTTATGTCGTCTGTTGGCTTTATAAGTATTAATAGTTGTCTTGGGATCCTCGTGTGTTAGCTTTGCTTTGGAATGTGGAGAAGTGTTGAATATTGGTTGGAGCCCATTGTGAAAGTAATACATTAAATATGTACAAGTAAATCAAGCATTGTACAATAAAGGACTTTTATATTTTACGTTTGTTTTGATTTTGGTATTAAAAGCAAAACTTCCCATTAAAAATGGACAACCCATGACTCCTTTATTGCATTGTTATTTTGCTTCATCTTTCTATATCCATGTCTTTGCTTATATATTGGTTTCACTAATCTTTGCTTAAATAATTGTCCCCAATCAAGCAGTTCTAAGTTGAAAACATAGTTCTTGCATCGAAGTTGAGAACATATAGACATCTTCTGACTGTTTTAGTCAAATGTCTTTTCAAATAAACCTTGGATTTTAAGGATATGTGTCCATCCCTCGGAATGCATACTGCTTGTTCCTCTTTATAATTAATGCTAATTAATTCAACTCGCTTGCGTCCCCGACAATGCAATGCCTTTGTTGAGCTGTCCTAAAAAACAGAAACTCTTAGCTTCTCTGCCATGCTATATGCAAATTAGGCAATACATCTCTCTACCACTCCCATGTGAAATCTCTTTTAAGAACAAAAATTTAGGTTGTTAAACTACAAGTTAAGCATCTTCTATAGACAAAATGATGCTCTATGCTTTAAATAAAATATGACGTCCTTCAACAAAAGATGATGCTCGATGCGACGCAATTTCTGGCAACTTAATTCCCAATCAAATGCCCGTTCTAAAAATTCTATTCTATTCTATTCAATTGCGTCATTCAAACTGGGGCACACCATCTCAGGCAGATAGGCCCGAAAGAGCGAGAAAACAAGATATGCCAATGCTACCATCTGCGAGCAATTGAAGATGAGTCACTTTTAGGAACTGCCCATCGTTTGCACCTTTTCAAGCACGATATTCGAGTTGGTTACACCTAACCATCCACTATATGTGATATTTCATATACCTTCAGTAATGGCACTAGCATCATATATCTAGGAAGTGCTAGATGTGCGAGCTCAATTGTGTCCCTAAGATGGGCTCTCCTCTAAGGTAATGCTCTTCTGAAGAGGTATATCAGTGGATGGCCTATGCCCTTTGCATTGTCAAGTAAGTGAATCCACTTCATATATATATTTTTTTCCTGGGATCTTTGAATTCTGGTCTTGGGCTATTCCTATCCTAGGGCTTGACATCGACTATCTTACCTCGTCTGGTGTCATTCTCTCATCTAATATTTGTCCAATAACTACAGCCTCATTGGTATCTATTGCCCTCTGGGTGGTTTGGAAGCACCGTTGTGAGGTTGCCTATGGGGGACAAGGCATATCTACTGATAAGATAAAGAGTTTCTTCAATATGGAAGTGGCCCTAATGGCCCTAGCCCACCATAGGAATTGGGGAGTGAACTATAACAAAGGGCTTGACAAAATTGGGAAGCTTGAAGGATTCTATAGCTATTTCAGATGCAACTGGGTTGATTTTGAAGATAGCGATCTACAAGTAAGGTAACTGTCATCTCTGGTCAACGAGGCCCTAAGCTACATATGACAGGTGGAAATGGCTCTTTTTGATCTGCAATATTCAGTACTATGGTGAAGAAGGCATTTTTCCCTATAGTACCTGTGAAAGAACCTAGGCACTTAATTAATATCCCAAATGCTTATAATATTACTAAGAACAATGTCACACACGAAGTTTGAATTTATGAACCCTAAACAACTGAACACCACAGAAATATTTCAATGCAAACTCGTGCTACTTCAATCGAATCTGCTGTCCTCTGTACATTATCATTTAATCTGTTACTCCTTACATACATATTAGGGGATCACCGTGTTTCAGTGATCCATGAATCCGAGCCTTTGGCTCGCTATCTCGGCAGCTAGATTGCTGTCAACAAAACCACCTGGCCGGATCTACTGTTCACCGAGCTAGGAATACGCCATACTATACATAATCATACTAGAAGATTCTTGTACTATTTTCCTTATACACCTTAGATATTCAATGAATAATATAGGCATATATGGCGTGTTCTAAAAACAACTTGTGGTCTAGAATAGGAGCCATGCCTATTCTATAGTGTTCATAGCCAATTTTGGATGAACATAATGCTTATAATTTTCACAACTTGCTCTAGTGGAGAAGATGAGCAGGTTGTTCCAAAGGTACTCCTTCGTGTGCTAAGTTAGGGGCTCTCTTCCTTTTTGTTCAGGGAGTGTTTGGTGATGGTATGGAGCTGTGGTGATTATGGTTATTTTTTGTTTCGTTTGTTTGTTTGTAAGGACTTCGGTCCCTGTTCTGGTTAAGGACTTTGGTCCACCCTTGTACTATGCCGTCTCATAGGCCTCTGGCCTCCGTGGATGTTAAAATTTACTTCCTTCCTTCTATAATTATAAAACTAAATACTTACCCACAAAAAAAGAAAAAAAAAGAGCGGAAAAAAGAAAAAAAAAAAAGGGGAAAAAAATCTTGTGTCCCTCGCTACACTGATATGTATAGCTGATTACTGCTAAGGTTTTATCCTCGCAAACCTTGCGCGCAGGGGGTCCCGTGGAGTGGTGGTTTTTTTTTTTTTTTTTTTTTTTTTTTTTTTTTTTTTTTTTGGGGGGGGGGGGGGTCCCTAGACAGTAATAGATATTCTTACTTTCTTTGTTTGGGTCCCATTGGTTTTTGTGGATGATAAAATTTTTGCATCACCTATCTCATGAGTTAAAAAAGGTGGATTTTCTTTAAAAGAAAGTAATTTCTGGAGTTTTATTCATACATAAATTTAATCTAATCATTTCGCATAGATTTTTGTTGTTCTAGTATGAACCAAATTACATTGAACTTTATCATTGAACACCAAATAGGTTATACATCACATATTAAAGAAAATTTGCAAAACCTTAGGAGGAGAATTTTTAATGTTCATTGGCTCAATTTTTATCACATAACCTAAATCCTTATGAAGAAGCAGATAGAGAGGCAAGCAAGCAGGAAGACAGGCAGACAGGCAGACAGGCAGATAGACAGACAGACAGACAGACAGATAGACAGACAAACAGAACAAAACTAAAGATAATGCTACTGATAATTTGATACTAATTAAGTTTTGTAGACATAGTCGGTCCAAGGGTTAGAAGGCCATTGGTCGAGAATACTCGCTTGCAGAGTTCATCCTTATGCTTGCACAACTGAATAGGAGAAAGATCCTCCTAGACTGAGTAGTAGTGCCTTTAAGGTGGTTTCCATGCTGAAGAATATGTCGACGACTTAGTGCATCTTGAAACTGAATCAAAAGGTGGCGAGGATGATTAGGCCGCGCAATCACCACACCATTATTCTATAAAAAATAGTCGTAGTCTATTTCAGATGCACTACTTGTTTTACAAATTCATACCTCAAGGTATCAGGAGTCAACTCCAAGGCAATTGAACTCAAAAAAGGCAAGTGCCTAGGATTGGATGGTATGCCTATTGAGCTCTTTCAGGAATATTGGGAATGGTTGGCGACAGATGTCTACGATGCCTTTTGTGATTTTCGTCGGTCCACTGCTTTGGATAGAATTCTCAACACAGGGACCATCTCACTCATACCTAAGGTTAAGGGTCCTCAGACTATTTTAGACTGGAGGCCAATCACCTTGCTGTCATCTGTATATAAGATATTCTCCAAGGCTTTTGCAGAAAGAATAAAGGGAATCTTGGCTGAGTCCATTTCTACCACTCAATCAGGCTTCCTTCCAAAAAGATGCATTCTGAATAATGT
>JAANSK020281536.1:0-10987 GCA_011763485.2 Isoetes engelmannii | reverse complement strand
GAATTCTATGATGGCAGGCTATGCTCAAATTGGCAGACTTGAGAAAGCTTTGGAACTGTTTGAGCAAATGCCTGATCCTGATGTTTTTTCATGGACCATCATGATCTCAGCCCATGCCCAGCACCATTTTGGTTTATATGGAAGCTCTTATGGATGTGTTATTCTATTACTATATAGTGTGTTACTTTGCGCCTGCCAAACAATTCTCAAATTTTCAGGGCAAACCCAATTTTAAAGGATGATGCGATGGTGCTTGCAAAATGTGTAACATCCTGTTGAACTTTGTTGTTTATGAGAAGCCAAAGTTATATGTGGTTGTTTCTAAAGTGAACAATCCATAGAATTGCCTTAAAAGAGACTCAACTTTTCAGAAGACTGGTTGCCTATGGCATGTGATTATTCCATTCCTCATTTAACAACGGAATAAGACTGCTATATTTGTGGTAGTCGGGGGTTGTGTTTGAAGACTTGACAAGCTTTATCCAAATGGTCTGGTGCACATTACACTCATCCAATCAGCAGACCACATCTTGAACATGTGAATTGTAATGTTACTATCATACGTAGGTGGATGTTATCTTTCTAGAAGTGTGAAGGTTGTAATATCTGGAAAGCTCATATTGGGTATACAGACATTGGATGCTCTTTCCAGTGGCATTTTTTGTAACTAGTCAATTGAAATGGACTGCAGACATGGTCAAGATGGTTTTCTTATATGCTTAGGCTGCCTTTAAAGCATCACCTGCCACAATCGGATTTAATCTTTGCCTGTTCTTGAGTGTATCCATCAGATTTGATAGCTCCCAAAACTTTGTGACATTGGAAGCCAAGAGCATTGAAGGATTTATTTTCCATTAGTTTAGGAATCACGGGCAAAACTGGCCATGGAACCAAATCTCTGCAGATCTTTAATACTCTGCGCATTCACATATCCAGGAGCCCATGAGCACTGCATACTCCATATCTTCCTGAAGCAAGAAGGGGGATTAAGATCTTCCTAGAGACAAATACAATGGGGTTATTGTAAGGGATGTGATTGCTGAATTTCGTACCTCCAAATGCGCTGGAGGATGCCAATACAAACTGCCTAAGGGTCTTTTTGCCCAAAATTCAAGGGGTAGATTATGCGATGCTGTATGCAAGAAGATCACCAGATATCTCATTTTTTGGTCCTGATATTTAGGTTTATATCCTAAGTTTTGAATTTAGATACATCGATTTTTGAATTTTAGAACACTTGAGGAAGTGTTCTAGCACTGGTATGTTCTTTCTTTGTTTATGCAGGGGACAGAGTTTATGCAGCAGGTATTGTTTATGCAGCAGCTATTGTTTCAGACCTCTTACATAAGGGTTAGATGCTGCAACCCAGGTGTCATTTTGTGCATCCAACTTTTTAGATGTCTGCAAGTTTCACAAAACTGTCCGGAAATAGGTACTTTGCAATCAGAATGCAATATCTTGAGTTACACTTACCGGAATTGGCCGATTCCAATTGGCCGATTAGAATGATTGTAGTCCACGAAGCTATATTTCTGTCAACCATGTTCATCTTAATTTTCTTTACTGTTCTTCATGGAAATGCTCTTACAAATGAGTTTCTGGTGCTCATGATATTATTTCTGTAAAACACATTACGATATGCAAATCAGGACTTTTGAAATGGCTATTTGTAGTCCAAGTAAGCTGCTTTTGAATTAGCCATTCCTTGGACATGAAGTTCACATAAATATCATTTAAATGCTTCTTTGTACTAGTGCAAAATGTTTCCTGAGTTTACCTTCTCTTATGTTGTTTAAACACCAGATAAGATGTCAAATAAATGGTGATACCATTTACTGCCTCTTCAGAGTGCCCATATCATGAAATTATGGTCAGAGTGCCCATATAATGAAATTATGGTCGGCCATATTACCAAACAGATCTCCATTGGAGCATTTTCAAAAGGTGTTATTGCCATTACAATTGCGAGTCTTGCTTCCAAGTACCCAAGCTGTGCGTAGGCTGCGACCATGGTGTTCTAGTAGACTAATTCACATGATCTTCCTACATTGGCAAGACTTGATATATACTCTTCCAGCTAACCACAGTTTATTGTGGCATTTCCTCAACAACTGTGCAGCAATTCGTTATGCAGGAACAATGATCTCTCCAACCTCAAGATATACGAACTAAAGATATTTCTATTATAAATATGGCTTATGCACTGGAGAACTCCACACTTTCCATAAGGTTTTCTAAATAGGCATAAATCTTGTATTCATTTTCTACTAGGCCCTCTTTATAGTTCTAACTATCTTGATTGTTTTTGGTACCATCCGTGGGCCTTTCTTGGGGTGGCCCACAATCATCGGGAAGGTTGTTATAACGTATCCAACTCCCATGCCTTGAAATTTGAAACTTGAAGTTTAGATTACACAACATAATCCAAACCCCAATTGTTGCATAGAGTACATTGGTATTTTACTTATAATATAGAAGAATTTTTTGAATATTTCTTTTTGGGACATGAAATGCCCTTGTGCTGCATATGTGATGTCCTTATATTGTCAAAATGCCACTATGTTTTTGCAAGATGTTCACCATGAATAGAAAGAAGATTACCTGACATGTTCTGAAACTAGTCGAAGTTGAGGGGCCTGCTTACGCTGGATATTTTTTCCAGTTCAAATCATCTCCACCACCACCATACAGAAGCTGGACACTCACATTTTTTTTAGCTAGAAAACGTATGAGCCATTTTGGTGCAAGTACCTCGATGTTTCTCTAAAACCTTGGCCACAAGTTTGTCATCTAAGAGAATGTTTTGGTGGCTTCACATCCTACTGCTATGTTGATGGAAAGTCCAAAAGCAATATGCCTTCCTAATCGTTGAAGATCAAATGAGGGTAAGAACCTTTTAGCATGAAGTCATATACTAGCATGTAAAATGTACTATGTTCGCATGAAAGCTCACCATCAAGTCAATTTTTCCATTCCACATCATGACTTCTTGTTAAATTATGCATAGGTCAAACAACATACATCACACAAAATGTCCATCATGCAATTACAAATCTAAAGAAAAAAAATCTACTATGTTCTATTTCGAAGAAGATAAGCCCCATGCAAAGCTCCATTCAAGCTTAAAAATGACAAAAAATGTGTACCTTAAACCAAAGTGAAAATTTTAGAATGCTAATATCCAACAATAATTGATTGTTTTACAAGGTACATAGAATAGTATGCCTTAAAAAACCTATAAAGAACTTCACCTATACCTACCCAAGCCACCTAAACAACATAAACAAATCCACCATCTTGTCAAAACTTCAATTGTGTTTATTCCTTTAACAATATACGTGCACTGCCAACCTTAAAATTGAACAAACTAGGGAGCAGTACCAAGGAATAGGACCATCAAAATACATTCATGTATAGACAACTCAGGAAGCCTAAGCACCAAATGATGCCAAAGAACTCATTCGAAGAACCTACAATCGGACCATCAAATTACATTCATGTATGGCCAACCCCAGAAGCCTAAGTACCAAAGGAAGAATGCAAAAGAACTCATTTGAAGAAAATACAAAGACAATCTAGATATGCATGTTGTTTAATTGATATAGATGTGTATTTTGAATATTCCTTTAACTAGTAATTGTCTTCTAAGTATTTTCCCAACAATCTAATCTAATAAAATGAAAAATTGAATCCAAGCCTAAAACTCAGGGCTCGAAAAAGGGGGGGACCTACCCTACACTTGCCGGTTCATCTCCATTTTCGTCCGATTCAAAGTTTTTGTTGCAGGCAAAAATCTGGTTCATTTGAAGATAGTTCTATTAGAAAATCCGGCATATTGAAGAACAACAATAAGCAGCTTCCGGACCACTTTATTATGAACAGAGGATGTTCTGGTTTGATGAATTTTTTTTTTCGAGCACTGCTAAAACTACCCCAGCCTACTGTTGCGCCTTTTTGCTGGTTTTTTTTATTTCTTTTTTTTAGCGCAACAGCCCAACCTCAGGTATTAAGTTATCTGAAAGCCTAGCCTATCCACGTGTCCTAAAAAATGACCTGGCTATATTTTTCACCATCGGATTTTGAAACGAAGGAGAAAAATAAGAAGCATCAAGCATGGCACCGCTTGGAGAGCGAGGTCCGTTTCTCACGCCATTCGATACGGTTGCAGATCATTTGCGATTGTTCAGGCCTGCCTGTTTAGAACGAGGCATTGCTGTTTAGAACGTCGTATACCGGACCTATCCCATGCCCTCGGATCTAACCGGGCCTACCCATGGCCCTTTTCCATTCTATTCTCCGATATCCGAGCTTCTTTAGCCTTTTTTATTCCCTCGTTCTTTGAGTTTGCTATTCCATTCCGTTTGAGATTTTCTTTTAGGGGTTTACGGTAAGCTTCCATTATCCTATCTTTCTAGGTGTTGTTTTTGCAGTTGGTTTGGGCTTACATCTTCTTTTAGTTAGTGGCTCCGACGGTTTTTGGAGAGGCACAAGCGGAGATTAAGGGGGCATTTTCTCTGCCAGGATGCTGCCGGAACTGCCAATGCAATGAGCTTTACTTAACCATACCCTATCATGCCTGTGTTTCATTGGTTGAATCATGTCTAAATTCTTATTTTCCGGCATACAAGTGCCTCGTGAGTATTTGAACAACCATATTTTTGTCTAGATGCCCAAACTTGCCATGATAGAAGCAACTGTATTTTGAGGAGTTCTTTTCTGCCTGATGCTTCCGGATTGTTCAGAATGTATCTTTCCTGGTTGGTCAGGAAGGTTAGTTAGATCTTTCTAAAATTATATTTGCAGATCAAAGGAGCCCTGTGTGAAGACGAGAGAGTACCCACAAATATTGACGATCTTCCTAAAGGTTTGTTAGTACAGCTATCCCGATATGATTGCCTATGCATGCTGCAAACCATGATTCAGCCTTGTTCCTTGCCTCATAGATTTTATGATTTTCTTTCCTTTTTCTTTTCTTCAGAAACAGATATGAAGCCTGTTGCTCATTTGATCATTTCTTTTGCAGGAAGATGTTGATATCCTAGATAACCTGGGTGTTGTGCAAAGGTAAATTGCTTCACAAACTTGTTTCTTATTTGCTGCAGCCCGCATGTGTATCCCAGCCAGTGTATCTAAGAATCAAATTATATAGCAAATCAAGAATATCTCTATGCTTTTTATTCTCTTATCCATCAAACAGATTCATTGCTTCTTTATTTTCTTGGCCATCAAACGGCTCCATTGTTGTGCACATATGACAAAAGGGGCCGAGAACAACTCATGTAAGAATACCTGCTTTCATTGTAGGGCTTCCTGTGAATACATTTTGAGTTCCCTTTGTAAGACATCTTTTCATCAGAAACTGTATATCTCTTTTTTCACCACCAGAGGAATTCATCATGCATTCCTGTGTCTCTATACTAGCATATGGATCTAGGTAGATGTCATTATATCTTCCTACAGGTTTGTCGGTACAACTATCCCTACTATCCCTACTGCTATCCCTATATGATTGTCTATGCATGCTGCAAACCATGATTCAGCCTTGTTCCTTGCTTTACAGGTTTTATGCTTTTCTTTCCTTTTTCTTTTCTTCAGAAATAGATATGAAGCCTGTTGCTCATTTGATCATTTGTTTGCAGGAAGATGTTGATATCCTAGATAGCCTGGGTGTTGATGCTTTTAAGCTTTCCATAGCTTGGGCTAGAATTCTACCTGGTTTATAACATGAACAGCTTGAGCTCTTTACTTATGTCTCAATCTTATCCTCCTCTGGGATAGAGGGTCGAGGATCTGTAAATATGAAAGGTATTAGACATTACAATGATGTGAAGGACAACTTATTGGAGAAAGGTAAGGTCCTTTATACTTCATAGGGATCATGTGCAAAGGTAAATTGCTTCACAAACTTGTTTCTTATTTGCTGCAGCCCGCATATGTATCCCGGCCAGTGTATTTGAGAAAGCTTGGGATCAAACTATTTAGCAAATTAAGAATATCTCTATGCTTTTTATTCTCTTATTCATCAAACAGATTCGTTGCTTCTTTATTTCCTTGGCCATCAAACGGCTTAATTGCTGTGGACATATGGCGCCCGAGAACAACACATGTAAGAATACTTGTTTTCTTTCTAGGCTTCTTGTGAATACATTTTGAGTTCCCCTTGTAAGACATCTTTTCATCAGATTAGAATCTGTATATGTATCTTTTTTCACCACCAGAGGAATTCATTATTCATTCCTTTGTCTCTATACTAGCATATGGATCTAGCTAGATGTCATTATCCATTATCATATTAGCTAAATGCTTGTTCATCTTAACAACGAAGGACATCCAAGAGCAACATGCTATTATTTCTTCAAAGAGCAACATGCTATTATTTCTTCATTGAATTGTTGTAACAGATAAATACCCATCTCATTCCTTTCAAAATTGAAGGAGTTCTTTCAAACATGGAAGGGCAGATTGAACCAGGTCTATGTTGCTCTTGGAAACTAAAATGGACTGGATATATTATACAAGTTGTTGCAAAGGGTACCCTGCATAGGTACATTGTTTTTGTCTTATCACGTTAGGAAGCAGGGGACTTTAAATTTATAGTTATGTTAAGAAAACAGTGTTTTTGACTTATCACGTTGGAAGTATGGGAGCTTAATTTTATAGTTTATGTTAAGAGCGCTTCTCTTGGACTTAAAATGAAGTTTTCGCACGAGGCATCTGCAAAGCTTATAATAATGGGCCTAGGTTTGCTTAGTGGCTTTGGCTTCGGTATCTCTGTGAAGTGATTCTTGATGCTGCATCTGCATCTAGCAGCACCTTGCATGACAGTGGCTACTCAGATTTTTTAATCTAAAGCTGCCGCTGAGAAAGAGCAAATATTTTGTTATGCATCCATTAGCAAATTTTAGCCGAGGTTACTGAAAGAAGAATAAAGGAAATGCCTAATATTAACATAAATAGCACTACCATTTGTTGACACTGTTCCAAGACGTTTCATCTTTAAAACCCAGGAATCCATTATCCTCCAGCAATAGAACAACGTTAGTTATATAAGGATTCAAAGAGAAGTTGTCACTTTCTTTGAATAGAAGGAAGATAATTTGGGTTAGGTTTCAAAAGTATACGCTACTAACTTGAGAAACTATTAAAGAAAGTTGTCACTTTGGCTTTGGCTTGTGAATAGAAGGAACATAATTTGGGCTAGGATTCAACGTATACACTAGTAACTTGAAAAACCATTTATTTTCTTTTTTTTATTAAATTATCTAAACATATATAATTCTCGGCTCTCTACTCGCTCTCTACTCGCTCTCTACTCTAACCACGTTTTGTTTTAATCAGAAAAAACCAGAGCCGTCAAATAAACCATTGACTCTGGGGCTAAAACTATGAATCGTACACGTGGCAGAGACAACCAAACAGGAAACCGAGGAGCGCAGCAGAGGACCACGCGATCTGAATCATTTAAGAGCAAGGAGAGAAAACAGACGAGCAGAGCAGAGGACCCCGATCTGAATGATTTCAATCCATTCATTCAAACCAGTGAATCAAGAAGCAGCAATTGAAACCCATACTTCAAACCCCAGAAGCAAAACACAGCGACTTGAAGAATAGGTTGAACCAAAACCCTGATTGAAATGGGCGATTCAAGACAGTGACTGAAGCTCAGATTCGAAATGGATGAACCAAAAAGCCTCAATCAAATTAGTCATTCAAACTCATTGACGCCAAAAACGCCAGGAAAACGAGTTGGAAAACCTACTAATTCTTAGTCTTATTATTTTTCGTCGGCCCCCCGCCGCAATCTAAATTTCTTATTTTTTGACACGTAGTTCTATTGCGGCCATCAGAGGAGTTTCTTTGCGTGCACGGCATCTCCATGGCTTCTTTTGTGCCCTAGGTCGCCGCCATGGACAAATCTTTGAAACAAAGCAATCTTCGACTCCTATTTTTAAGTCCAATAGCAGATCTGAGAGCCGCCCCTGCAATAATGGAAACCTTGCTATTCTTAAAACTTGCGGCCTAAATCTCTGTTGCAAGCACATGCATTTTGGGGGATGCATAGAAGGCGATGAATTACACAAGCTCGGCAAAAGGTAAGCGCCTTTGGATTTTAAGAAATGGTATTTTTCCCTGATCATCTTCCGCTTTAGGTGTTTGGAGCTAGGGCATTAGAATCTAATCCGAAGCTGCTCTGGCTATAGCGGAGCCCAGGCTCATTTCTGTGGCAGAGTTTGTGCCCCAAGCTTCAAGCGGCTTCAAGTGCCGGAGATCAGGAAATTGCATCGAGGTAAGCATGGATTCGGGAGCCTGGCACAGATTTCTCCCTTTTTTTAGATGGTTGTGGAATCAAATTCTCAGACCCAAACTGTTTTCTTCTTTTAAATCTATCATCTCGACGTTTTTGCCGTCTGCCGCTATTTTTGATCCATTTTACCAGCATCCAGTACACTGGAATGCTGCATTTCCCATATCCAGTACATTGCATGCTTAGCTTCTGTTTGCTACACTTGAACATGCCACAAACAACTGTTCATCCAGATTTTCCATATCCTTGTGTTAGCTTCCCCAGTAACAACATCGTAACAATTTTCATGTTGTAGATGAGAGCATCCTTCCCTCAGTAAATGGAACTAGAGATGTCACATTTTAATTTTTCCGAGGAGCTGGAGTCATTAGTTGATATGCATGCTGCACAATCTAATACCGCAGGAATTGAAATTATATTGGAACTTTCAGGTCGCACCAAAAATATTTTTATAAGCATGAAGCTGAAGAATAGTAGTAAGCTCATATATCATTTTATTAATAATGCAGATGAAATTCCTGAAATTGTCGGAGATTCTTTTCGTGTATGACAAATTTCTAGCAATTTGTTGTCCAATTCTGTCAAATTTACGAAGGAAGGTTATATTATAATCTGTGCTGGATTGATCAATCATTTAGCCATCAAGAATTGTCGACTGTCTTAACCATAATATCATGTTTTGCAAGCCTTCATATTGTTGCACTAAAGGCATATGATGTACCTCCAGCAGCAGTCTAACAAGAAAGTTATTCGGAAGAAATCGACATGTATCCTAAATGTGGGGTGTTGCATGCTCATAATGTCTCTAAAAACCACAATTTTGCGTCATGGAATGCAAATTTGCTGTGAGTGTTGAATGTGATTTTGCATTTCAATTATTTACCATCACGCTAAATGATAGAACATATGTTGTACTCAACGTGTTGTTTGTCCATTCAAGCAAGATGGCAAACAAATTAATGGCCAAATCATGAAAACAAAGTCTCTAGTCAGAAGTTATTGAAACTGACAAAAATGCACTATTAAGCCAAGAACCGTAATGAAATGCTAGCATTAATAGCGGATCTATTCGCACAGATTTGGAACCAAAGAAATGCTATCAGGTATACGTCTTACAGTTTTCCTGTAGAAAGATAAACGATTGGTTTTCAAATGCTTCTTATAAGATGTTGTTTTCATAGTGGAAGGTCCAAAAATACCCTTATGATACTACTTTAGTCCAAGTTAGCCTCTGAGGTCAAATGCTTCTTATAAGATGTTGTTTTCATAGTAGAAGGTCCAAAAATACCCTTATGATACTACTTTAGTCAAGTTAGCCTCTAAGGTTAGTTTCGCATCAGAGTTTCATTCCCATATAATCTGGAACCTCGATCTAGCACCTTCAGGTGATTTTGGAATGACCAATATCAATACTTGGAACGACCAAGTATTGGGGCAGTATGGTTGAGGTATTTCTGTTTTTAGAAGACAAAAAATGTGTGATTGTTAAAAAATGCCCTCGGATCTACAACCCCAAATTTAAAATCCTGTGGATTTTACACAAAATTTCATTTGCAACAGGTTGGACGAAAGAAATGTTCGGCCGCCGCGATAAATTTCTTGTAGACATTATTATGGATTGACATTATAAAATCCATATGTATGCATTACCGATGCTCATAAGGTATGGGGATAACCCTAGCATCTTTCCAAACATTCTCTTGAAGTCCCAGAAGCCTTAAATTTGAAATGTTCGGCACCATTCTTGGGGGTCCTAGCCATGCAGAGAACGACAAATTTTTTTTAGGCATTCTTAAGAATGGCGAGGGAAAATTTTTACCATTCAATGAAAAAGCTTAGGAAAAAGTTGCCATTCACTAGAATGGCTATGATTTTGAAAAAAAAAAAAAAATTCTTATATTATATATATTTTTTTTATATTTTATAATTTTATTCATTATTATTCCTCTAAAAAAATGATAAAGATAAAAAAAAATAAGAATGATTTTCGAAAATGGTTGCATTTAATAGAATTAACTAAATCCGAAAAACACAAAAAAAGAAAGGTAACGTAAAACAGGGGCTTTCTTTTCCCTGTTTCCCGCCCAGGCCCAAGCGATTTCTCCTTCTGTGCATCTGTGCATGCGATTTCCTTCTAGAGTTGATGTGAACAAATGGATTTGTAATTTCGAACTCATAACAGAGGTATTTTGAAGGATTTCTGGTCTTGTAGGTTTAGATTGTATCGAGCTTGCTTTGGCCATGTGCAATATATGCCACACTTGCATTCTATTTACTCATACATACTTGCACGTGGGAGTTTCACTTTAACCCTTTTGTACATATAACAAGACCAATGAATTTTAATAAACATGTCTTCTCTAGCATTTGTTTTAGGGTTTGGCACTCTTCTGCAACATTGACTTCATGGCCTGATCCCCTTCCCCTGCCACGTCCTCTTCCTCTAAAGTTAGAACCCCTGGCAGCCTTTGCTTTTCCCCTAGAATTGTTCTCCCTTGGATATGGACAGCTCGAGGCTATATGTCCTCTGCCTCCACAGTTATAACAGTTCACCTCTTTGCCAAGTGTTGGGCAATTCACTTTGATGTGCCCATATTTGTTACAGTTGTAACATGGTCCAACCTTCCCCTTGCTGCTGTCATCTTTCCCTTTCACATGCAGTATTTGAGAAGCTTCCTCTTC